>JANBPO010002059.1:0-49370 GCA_024336825.1 Amorphophallus titanum | reverse complement strand
GAATGTCTCGGAGATCTTGTATAGGTCGAGACATGGTTTTGGAGGCCTTGAGGTGTTATTTTACCTCGATTTACATGTCCTAGTGCTTTGAGGGTCTTAATGTTCCCTCATGTTCCGTGAGTTGTGTTTTACGGAGTTGTGAGTCCATGCTACAGCCTGAGGGACCGAGGACTCATGTTTTTCCATGCGCTTTGGCTTAGGGATTAGGCTAATTGGTGGCTTGTTACCACTTTTGTGCGATGATCTTGAACCCGAGTCGTGAGACTCAAGGATCGTTACGTAAGCAAGTCTAGTTGTTGTCCTGAGTCTGGTGGCAGTTTGGTGTGCTACCTTGTGTCTTGTGCTTGGTGCTTCGTGATACGTGCGATAATGCGGGCTTAGCCTATCTGTACTTCAACACTGATGTTTTCGGAGTCTCTGTATCTTGTGAGCCTCCACTAGTCGTAGCCTGACGACACTTTCCTGTGTGTTAGCCCACCTGGGAGTGGTGGCAGGGCAGGTTCTCGATATATGATTTTTAGGTTAGTTTCCGTGGGCTCCCTTGCCTTGCAGTAGCATCCTGTTGGGGGAGAAAACTAGTTAGAGGCATAGCTTAAGGTATTGAGCTTGTGTGTGCACATGTGGTTAGAGGTGTTTAGACAAGCGCCGACAGGCGTGACCCTGACTTGTCACTCGTTACTGTTGTTCCTTGTACTTGGTTTTGTGAGTATCTCAGTTACCATCATTCTAGGTGTGTGGGAGATACTTGAGGTGCAGTGTAAGACGTTAGTGAACGCATCTGGCTGTTCTTCTAGTGAAGAGGTACTTCTGTCACTTAGCGCATGACTCTAGTGGTTCTTGTACTTCGTGACTTTTCCGGGTTAGTCTGTTCTTGGCTTTACTTGAGGTCAGGTTAGTGTAGCATGCACGATGCTCTAGTTGTGTATGCGTTATTGTTTCTCGATTGTGTAGGTCTTTTATAGGGCTTTTGCCTATTTTAGTAGGCCTTAGCTTTGGGGCCAGTGCTTTGTCGATGGATCGGTAACTCTTGACTTTGTGAGATCAGGGTTCGCCTTTCTGTTACTGTTTAGAGTAGCTTAGGGAGTCGTACTTCGTTCAGTAGCCGTGTTTCTTTCCTTTACAACTTTACTCTGTCTTGTAGCTGTCCTTAATCCTGCTTTACAGCTTTACTGTTGTAGTTTAGCACTACTGTTACTACTGTTGCTCCTGCTCTTCCTACTTTACTGCTTTAATGTTTAGCTTTGTCGTCTTGTGTGTTACTGCGTTGTCTCCAGTGGAGATCCGCGTGACCCCTACTGAGCCAGTGGCACAAGGCTCACCCCTGCTTTTCAGGTGTGGTCATTCTTCTTCCTTGTTGTTCATGGGCAGTGTGTCCGTTCGTAGTTGCCAGCGTTACCTGCGTCAGACTTCCCCCGACTTTAGTGTACGTTCTCTGTTCTGTTAGACTGTACTTGTCTTTTTTTGGACTAAACTCTCTGCTAATTTAAATTGTAAATTGAAAAA
Source organism: Amorphophallus titanum (assembly GCA_024336825.1). Lineage (NCBI taxonomy): Eukaryota > Viridiplantae > Streptophyta > Magnoliopsida > Alismatales > Araceae > Amorphophallus > Amorphophallus titanum. The sequence goes on along the minus strand of JANBPO010002059.1, from coordinate 47,867 downwards.
GTAATTTTATTTCTGCTACTTAAGCAAACCTGATCATTGAAATATTATTGTTTACTGCTTTATCTAGAACTTCAATGTACTCCACACACTCCTTTTTATCCCTTCGGAGCTTTACCGCTCTTGGGAGGCTTCACAGGTTCCAAGTGGTATCGGGTTTACCCAGTATCCGGAGTCTGGGTCGTCATAGGCTGCGTCCCCTGACGTCTTACATCGCGCCCAAGTGTCTCCCTACTCGCCCCAGGCAGGAACTGAGACACACTCAACAAGTACCACGAACAAGGACTGGTTGGGGTCGCGCTCGTCAGTGCGGGTTCAACGCCCCCAACCACATGTGCACACACAGACCATGCGCCCTATGTCAGGCCCTCTAGCTGGTTCTTCCCCCGAAGCCTGGACTCGACTGCGCGTGGGGGCCCTATGGGTGGAAATTGGCTCGGATAACGGGACAACTGACTTTGTCTACTCAAGAAGTTCAGAAGATGTTGTATCAGAGAAGAGAGAAAGGGAGAGGGATGCCTGGGTACCAACTTAGCAGAAAATAAAAGAAGGCCTCCTCTACCGACTCTTTGGAAGTTGGACCATAATGAAGCCATTAAGAATTGATGGCGTGGGCAAGAAAAAACAGGAAGGAAAAGTGATGTGGCACAACCCTAGGATGACAATGGATGACTTGATGAGCCTAGGACCTAGACCCAAAAGCATACAAGGACATTCAATGGACTCACGCTAGTGGCTCACTCATACGGTGCCTACTATCTCCCGATGGTAACCGGGGGATGATGGCGAGGGTCTGAGGTGGGACCCAATCACTCTAGGGGACTTAGCTGGCTTAGGCTGACCCACAAGGGTCTGGGATTCCAAACTTCGTGGGCAGCCGGCATGCTGGGGTGTGGGTTTGGGTGGCTCTCACTCACGGTCTGCGATGGGCACACTAGGAGTGGTGTGTGGGTCCGGGCTCTCATCTCACCGTCCAACAGGCATTCAAAGGCAATACTAAGCTAGCAAAGAGATCAACCAGGCAATGGAGAACCAGTCGCTCACCTGATCAGTGTGAAGACACCGATCCCAGCTGGAGACGTGGGCGAGCGGGGAATCGTGGGTACGCGCCTGCACACTACGTCAATGGCGCTTGACCTGAAAATAAGAATAGCACAGCACTACACCTCACACAGGAGGGGGGTTCTCAGGCTAGGGGTTAATGTGATTAGAGCCAAAAATTACCTTCACGCAGGGAGGGGCGGTCAGCCGGCCAGGCGTAGGGGTGGGGATAGCCGATGAGGCTAGTTCTCTCCTGGGTGATCGGTAGGGGCAAATAATGGGAGCCACGCTTGCTGCCAGAGTCTCCTGGTGCTTCAGGGGGTGGGGCTAGTGCTGAGTCGTCTAGGGGCAAGGTAGCGTTCAGTCGCAGGAGCTGGAGTCTGTCCAGAGGCCGAGTCGAGGTGCTGCACCTTCATCTTCTCAAACCGTTCTGTTCCTGTTCTGTTAGGGACTGAGTGACAGAGTGCCAATGTAGGGACAACCACAAACTCGAATGGAGGATGCCAGATGCGGGACCAGTGCTGGGACAACTAGTATTAACCGAGAAAGACAATGTATAATTTTGAGGCCGGTCAGTGAAGGTTGCAGGCTGCTGCAGCTCTAGATTCTGGAAAGTTCCAGACTGACCCTGTCTGGTACAGAATCAAAGAGGGTGGTTGCAGAAGTTGTCTCGGGCTCCTCTGAACTCCAATAGAGGTGAGACTACCGTTGACACGACCGTGGTCAAAGCAGCTTCAAACGAAAACTGACGGGGCCCCAAACAGAAGTCGGAAAAGAAAACTCTGAATAGAAGAGTGGGAGTCAGTCCAACCTGGAACATACAAGACCCATCTACGCACTTCGACGAGGATGGCTGGAACTGGGTGCTCGGGTGGACGAATGGACTCCTTCTTCTTGGAGATGGAAGGAGACTTGTAGGGGCTACTCTCAGAGAAATATATCTCCATGAAACGCAAGGGGGTGGCCAGGGGAGCCTCTACACTGGGCCACTGGTTGTCTGTCTTGGATAGACTACGTAGGTCACCGAGAATTGCTCCTCGAGGCAATTCTCGCTCCTCCAGGCAGCTCCAGGGTCGGATGATGGCAGGGCTGCACTCGCTGTGAAGTTGGTAGGATGAGGAATCTATCGGTATATAATATCCCCACTGAAGCTTCATGGTGACAATGTGGTTGCCTCTGCAATTTGCTGATACCCTGCTGCCTGCGACCCTGAACTGGGTCTGAAGGAGAATGGGGGTATGAAAGTGTGGAGGTGGGAATGGGTGGAGGGTTAGCAGGAATATGGCTTGCTGATGGTAGTGGGAAGGACGGATAATTGCCAGGCCTAGTCTACACCAGTGAAGTGGCTAGAATTGACTTACCTTTCTAGAGAGCTTCCTTGGATTTATATAGTGGTTCATTCTCTTTCTAGGGCAGAGGGAAGAGGCAGAGCTTAGGGGGCGTTACCACCTCGACGTGGGTTTTTCATCGTTCGAGGGCACTTACCCTTCGCTTAACCCTTGGACTTCCCCCTGTCAGTTACGCTCGATTGCCCTTTGGGTTTTTCCGGAGCAGTAGGAGGTACCATTATTCAGACTGTCGAGCTAGAAAACTGCATGGGCTATGTCAGTCTGAATGAGTTGGGCCTCCTAATGAGTGGGCCCAAAAATAGAGCTGTCACTCGTTAGGCTATGCGGGTCTTGTTAGGCCATATTGGGCTACATATCTTTTGGGCCGCAAATCTACCCCTCTTCAAGAATGAACCACTATATAAATCCAAGGAAGCTCTCCGAAAAGGTAAGCCAATTCTAGCCACTTCACTGGTGAGGAGCAATCTCAGGCCCCACACCCCCTTGCTCCTTCTCACTCTTAGAGCTCTTACCACTGTTGACTTAAGCATCAGAGGATTTTCCCAAGGATCTCAACCCCAGGCCCCTTCATTGCTTTCTTTTCCCTGTTCGCAAGAATCTTTCTCGAGATGGCTATCCCTCACGATCATCCCTGATCCGATGATACACAGCTTAGCACGAGATCTCACCTCTTTATCTAGCGCCGTCTGTGAAAAACAAGCTAAAAGTCAGTATGGTGTGAAGGAGTAGCAGTAAGCGGGTAGCTGATGGTAGGGGGAAGGCACTGGTAGCAGCGACTAAAGGGCGTGCGCCATCTAATTCTATGACTAGCCCCCTTCCTCCCAATCAAGCCAACGTCCCACCCCCTGCACCTATGAAGGCCCTACTCCCCGCAGTGGATCCCGTAGTGTTCTAGGCCCTCAACGATAAGTTGGATACCCTAGTTAACCTGATGTGGGCCCAGGTAGCCCAGGCAGAGCAATCACAGCATTCACGGTCGAGCCCCCTCTGTTTGAAAGCTTCCTGGTGAATAGTGTTGCATTCTATGTGTTTTGATGATGTCAATGCAATATGGTTCACTAGCTAATACAATAAGTTGTAATTGCAGGTCCTCTAGCTGCTGGAGCTATATCAAAGAAGTAAGGAAGTTATGAGAAAAGACAGATCTGTGGAACTTGCAGAAGTTAAGACAAGAACACATGAGTTCTGATTGTCAATGGAGTGTCGAAGCAGGATCACCACTGCCTCGATGTAGTCACAACCACAGAAGTGATATTTAGAGAATTTCATCGATGCAACAGAGAGGTGCATCGACGCATCAAGAACAAAACTAGCCATCAAGTCACACCACGTCGAAGCACCAGAATAGTGCATCGATACACTAAGCCCAAGATCGAATTTTGATTGCAACTATGTTGAAGCATCAAGAGACTGCATCGACGCGCCAAGTTAGAAGCCAAAGTTAGAAGTCTGTTGTTTAAAAGGTTCTATATTTACATTGCACCGACACATCTGAGGAGTGCATCGACGCACTCAGCTCGAAACCAACAATTGGAAGCCAACAACGTCGAAGCATCAAAGAGCTATCTCGATGCACCAAACGCCATGCATTCGAAGCCAACTGCTCAAAAGCCTCTTCACTACATTGCCTCGATGCATCAAGTAGCTGCATCGATGTAGCTTCACTTTATTTTCAAAAATGTGAGAATCCAAGTGGATCACGTGCCAGTGACCTAAAGCTTTTAGGCGCAAAATCCAAACGACATGATTGAGTTCTGGAAGCATAAAAAGTGTCAGAATATTCTCCTTGCCACCTGGACCAATGACTTATTTCGGCTATGGATTGGCTCTTTTTTCGAAAAGGATGATTTCTCTGCTATACATATGAGTTGATCAAAAACCAACTACACGGGGTTTTGATTGCTCGGACTAAACAACCAATAGAAAAACTATACGAAATTTTGTATGCACAGACTCTATGAAGAAATGGACACAGTCTGTGTCAATGGAAAATTTTGTACGGGGTTCACAAAAGAGTCCAAGGACTTGACTCAGAGAGGAATCTACACCGGGTTTTGATTCCACTGAGTTTGCAAGAACGTGCAAAGACTTTGTAACCTTGAAGAAGTATGCATAGGGTTTTGACTCCACGGAGTCTATCAAAGTGTGCAAAGACTTGAAGACCAGAAGAAATGTGCATGGGGTATCATGTGCACGGACATGAAGTGCTCGGACTTCTATATGCTCAGACCTTGTAAAGGTTTGTGCAGACTTCAGATACAAAATCTGCACGGACTTAGTTCCAAGGAAATATGCACGGACTTCTTTGAAAAAATATGCACGGGCTTCATTGTAGAAAAACTGCACAGACTTCGTTGAAGAAAATGTGCACGGACTTTGTTAATAAAAATGTGCACGGACTTGGTTGAAGAAAATGTGCATGGACTTTGTTAAGAAAAATGTGCACGGACTTTGTTAAGAAAAGTCTGCACAGACTTGCAAAAGAAGATGCATGGACTTTAGCTTAGGCTGAATGCAAGTATGCATGAAGGCAAAAGTCTGCACGGACTTTAGCTTAAACTAAATGCAAGTATGCATGATGGCGAAGTCTGCACAGACTTCAGGTCACACAGATGCACAGAGTGCATGGGCTTTGTGCAGTGGAAATAAAAATGTGCACGGGGTTGAACTTGCACTGACTTAATATGCACGGGGTATGCATGGACACAACGAATGCATGAATATGCACGGACTTTGCAACAGAAGAAGACTTGTTAATACAAGCAAGTATAAAAGTTATTGCAAAGACCAAGTACACAGTATGCACACTGATGAACACACAATTAGTTTTTAATGCAAATCACCCTTAGATTAAGCACATACACCAAGTGTTATGAAATGACAGATCAATTAAAAAGTTAGCGTATGACATCATCAAAACAGTAGGAACAAAATAGTAGAGGTTCAACATGCTCTGCATTTCTTCTCTTGGGTATTGTGTTCTCGGGACGTGATCATGGTCCTTGAGATGTGTTCCCCCAGATTGTCGTTTCTTTGCTGTCGTGGGTCCTTTCCTTGGTGAACTACTCAATGCATGACTAGTCCTTTGTAGTTGTGTGTTCAGTTGTTGTTGTGCCTTGATGTGACCTAGCTTGCAATTGTGTTCTGTGGTTCTGTGTCTCGTATGGAGCTGGGATCCTGCAAGTGCTGTCGTGTTGTCATTTTATCACTATTTCTCTATGATTTTGTGTATCTATCTTGACACTATGTGGACCGTGGTCTTGTTGGTTAGCTTGCAGTACTCTTCTCTCTTGGCAGAGTTAGCTTGCATCTCGATCAGATGTCATATCTGAGTGAGGACTGACTAGATTGTGTTTGTGGTCCAGTGCTGTTGTCGTTGGTGTCCTGTGTGCCAGGTGTTCCCTGTCACCTTTGGCACTGGAGCCAATGTTGTCAAGTTGTCAGCTGTAAGGACTATGTCTCCTTGCTTAAACAGATGCTTGTCGTATCTGTCGTTTTGTTTCTTCGAGATCTGTTGTCGTGGCATGTGTCGTGTCTCTTTTCCTGTGAGATGCAAGCGATATTGCCTTGTTTCAGAGATGTCAGACTTGTGTTCACTTGTGGCGTGCTCGGTCCTGAGCATGTGCTTGTGCCTATGGTCTGACTGTGTTCCTCTAAGTTGTGTTGTTTCGAGATTCATGTTGTTTGTAGTTGTGTCTTGGGATTTGTTCTTCCCTACTTCTCCTTCGCTTAGTCCTTAAATTTTGAGGATGAAATTTCTTAAAGGAGGGGAGGATGTAATGCCCTGGATCCTTATTGGGTCTTGTTGTACTGGACCTTCAGGACTCTAAAAACTGTATATCTTGGATTCCCATGTACTTCACACAACAATGCTCTGATACCATCTGCGACGACCTGGATCCTGGATACTAGATATACCCAATAGGACTACCGAGTAGACTCGATACCACTTGGAACCCGTGAAGCCTCCCAAGAGCTGTAAAGCTCCGAAGGGAAAAAGGATTGTCGTGTTGTACATTGAAGTCTCAGATATAATAGTAAGCAATTAAATTTCATTAGATCAGTTTGCTAAAGTAGTAGAAATAAAATTACTTTTTGATTAACTATTTAAAATTTAACAATTATACCAGAGTCCAGTCTAGAGGAAAGACAAGTAGTATAGTTAACAGAAAAGAAAGACGTACAGTGTGGTCGGGGGAAGCCCGACGCAGGTACCGCTGGCAACTACAGACACACCACGCCAGGAATCACGGAAGTAGAAGACGCCACGCACCTGAAAAGCAAGGGTGAGCCTTGTGTCACTAGCTCAGTAGGGGTCACATGGATCCCCACTGAAAAATAACACATTAACACGCTAAAACAGCAGGTAGTAGTAAAGCAGGAAAACTAAACTACAAAGTTGTAAAAGAAGAGGAAGCAGAAGTAGGGAACATGTAAGGGAAGAGGGAAGAAGTCGTTCTGATAAAACACGGCTACCGAGAGGACCTCCGCCCCTAAGCTACTCCAAGCAATGACAGAAGGCTAACCTTTGACTCAAAAGGTCAAGAGTTACCGATCTGTTACAAGCACGAGGCCTAAGACAAAGGCCTACGATACCAGACACACAAGCCTAGAAAAAGGCCTAGACAGACACAGACACAGACCCTACAGCTCACACGACTGGATCGTCATGCACGCTCCCCTAAACACAAATGCATACACGACTAGAGCATCGTGTACACCACACCAAGCTAGTCCTGGCCAATGCCAAACACAGACCAACTCAGCAGGGGAAGCTGATCTTGGACAAAGCCAAGAACAGGCTAACTCAGAAGGGGACATAGACTCGAAGAAACACAAGAGTCACGCGTCACATGACGGAAGCACCTCCTCACTAGAAGAACAGCCAGCTGCGTCCACTGACGCCTTACACTGCGCCTCAAGTACCTCTCTATGGATGCCTGGAACAACGGAGACCGAGGTACACGCTGAACTAGAATAGGAACTACAGTAACGAGTGACTAGTCAGGGTCACGCCCATCGACGCAAGTCCTAACGCCCCTGACCATGTGTGCACACACTGACTCTCGCCTAAGCCAGGCCTCTAGTTAGTATTCCACTCCGTAGGACGCTACGGTTGGACTGGGGTCCACGGAACTAGCTTAAAAACTATATCTCGGGAACTGTCATGCCACCACTCCCAGGTGGGCCGACACGCCGTAACGTGTCGTCAGGCTATGACTAGTGGAGGCTCACTAGACACAGACTCTAAAACACGAGTGCTAGAGTACAGACAGGCAAGAAAGCACTATCGCATGTACTACGAAGCACCAAGGCAGTACACCAACCATCGACAGACTCAAGACAAGGCGACTAGACCTAAAACTACAATGATCCCCGAGTCATACGATTCGAAGTCAAGATCATCACACAAAGCGAAACGAGCCACCAATCAATCTAATCCTAAGCCAGAGGAAACGACACAACCGCAGGAAACGACTCACGAAGACCTGAGGGAACACCAAGAATGCTTAGCACACCCTGACATGACACCATACACAAGCACTCCTGGCCATCTTATTATGGTCATAGCCCTCATAGGATGCAAATGGACATCCACGGGTCACGGGCAAACCACAAGGTCAAGCCAAGACAAGCAAAAACTGAAACGACAAAAAAATGACAGTCTGGGCATAAGCAATCCATCACTCGGCCGCCAGGCAAACCAAGCAGTCAACGAAGAGCCACTATCTTTGAGGACATATTTTTTCCCACTTTTTGGGTCAAAATATTTATACCTCTTTTGTGTGGGAGAGTAGCCCAAGAAAACACCCTTGATAGCATGGGGATCAAGTTTGTTGGAACTAAGCTGCAGGCAATGAATGAAACATAAACATTCAAAAACTCTGAGTGGAAGAGGGAATAAAGGACATCATGGATACAAAAAAGCGATGGGAGTTTTGTGTCCAAGAACTTGAGATGGTATTCTATTGATGACATATGTTGCAGTTAACACTGCTTCTCCCCATAACCTTTTTGGAAGATGATGTTGAAATTACAAAGCACGGATAGTCTCCAAGAGATGTCTATTTTTCCTTTCAACAACCGCATTTTGTTGGGGTGTACAAGCACAGAAAGATTCATGAAGAATTCCTTCATTTTCAAGAAAAATATTCACATTTTTTATAAGTATTCGTTTGCATTGTCGGACTGAAGAACTTTAATTTTTTGTTTGAACTGATTTTCAATCATTTTACAAAAGATCTCTATTACTTTGGGAACTTCTGTTCGAGATTTCAGCAAGTATAACCAAGTACAATGAGTGTAGTCATCAATAAAACTCACAAAATAGTGATGGCCATCAAGAGAGGGAACAGTGGAAGGACTCCACACGTATGAATGAAGGAGTTCAAAAGAAATTCGACTTTTATTCATTGAAACTGGATATTGAACACGACATTATTATGCCAAAGGGCAAACATGACAACGAAGAGACTCAGGACTAATATGACCAAATAAAGATGGGTATAAGACATGGAACCAAAGGTGGCCTGCATGTGAGTGCCACAACTAGATTTCCTCCAATTGATGAATGATGGTCCTGTTGGCTTCTGAGTGAAGAGCAGCTCCTACTCCAGGGTCGATATAGTAGAGGCCTCCTACTTTATGTCCACTCCCAATCACTTACATTGTCTTCAGATTCTGGAAGATATAATGATCAAGACAAAAAGTGATTGAACAGTTTAAACATCTTGTGATACTACTAACTGGCATGAGATTCATGGAGTGATGAGGAACATGAAGAGCAGAAGACAAGAAGATGACCGTCCAATTTAATATTGCCACGACCAATAACATTGGTTCTAGAAACATCAGCCATGGTCACCTTATCATGACTAGAGCACAGGGAATAAGAAGAGAACAAGGTAGAAATATTGGTCATGTGATCAATTGCCCTTGAATCTATAAACCAAGGGTGAGACGCTGGATGTGCAGAGGCACTAAACGTAACACCACCAGTACCTGACGAGGATGGAAGGGACGATGAGATGGTAGATGTGGAATCAAGCTGTGAAAGAAGCTGCTGTAGCTGAGCAATATCTTATGAGGTCAGTTCTTGAGGGACTAAACCTTGAGAACTAGATGAACTTTGATCAGGAAGAGGTTGAGACCCACTAGTGGAGATAGCTGCAACATATCCTTTTGCTTGCTGCCCTTTCTTGACTTTCTGAAACTTAGGGGGCTTCTTTTTAGGATGGAGATCCCAACAGCCATCTGCAAGATGATTTTCTCAACCACAATGACTACAAATCTTTCCGGCTTTAGACTTGTGTCCTTATTCTGTCCAGAAACACCCTTATTGATTCTTTGACCAGCACCCACAAGGGCCATAGAGTTACCAATAGGAGGAAGTGCACTACTGTCATTCATTGACCCTCTTCACTCAACACTTTGTAGCAGACCTGCTCAAGTGAAGGGAGGGGATCCATGCTCAGAATTTGACCTCTAAGATTTTCAAATTCTGGATTCAGACCAGCTAAGAACTTAAAAATCTGATTTCGTTTGACATAGGTCAGAAACTTCTTTTGATTAGCAACACAAGTCCAGTCATCTAGAGCATAATAATCCAAATCCTCCCACTTACTTTGGAGCATGCCATAATAGCTAGTAACTGACAAAGCATCACGTATGTCAGTCATATGAAGGTGCAAAACCACAATGACTTATAGTGTTAGCCATTATCAAAATCATGAGATACAAATGACCACAGGGGCACAACAGGAGTCTTTAACAACGTGTACGCCTCCCAGTTCTGGTACCCTATCTGAAAGGGTTTGTGCTGTGGCATGATCGAGGTTTTCAATATCGAATTCAGCACTTTTTATACAGCCGAAGGTGAAACCTCACTGGATTTGTGGAGCTTGTCTCAGCTTAGCGGCCTGCCCATTGATGGAGAGCCATATGAAGAAATCTGCCTTGCTGACCATCTAAAGGATGAGTCCAACAGCAAGGGTCGATACTTCATTGGCTTGTCGTATCGTTACTTAATGATGGTGTATAGGACATTATGCTTGTCCTACTATGAACATTCCTCTAGAGCTTCCTCATCTCGAAGCAGGAAGAAAGGAGACCGAAAGAAGGTTCAGATGGGCCTGTGGATCCACCACTTCTTCTGAGGTAACTTAAAGCACACTGACTACCTGTCCGTGGGTTCAGTTGCTATTCATCAGGCGAAAAGAGCCAGATTAAAGCAAGCTTGCCATCCTCTCTTCGCCAGGCATATCAAAGTGGGCCGAATCCAGCAGGCATTGATGCTATGACACACTGTACGGCCTTCTTGACATATTGGCTCTGTTCTTTTGCTCTCCCTCAGGGAGATGAAATGGTTATTTACCTAGAGGCTATTTACGTGGCCTGCCAGATGGCCTGGGGTATAAAGCTATCTTTGTGCCCGATAGCACTTTGCTTGATTTATAAGACACTGGGGGAGATGCGCAAGTCCCATACCTCGTGGAGTCTAAGGACTGTAGGGCCCATTCATTTCTTTAATGCCTGGGTGTGCATGCTATTTTCAGAGTTTGCGCCAAGGACACTCCAAGCACCGACACTATATCTGAGGATGCTTGATTTTGCTAATGCAGAGCCAGATATAGCTACTAAGTAACTTTTCTTCATCAGGAGCCGGCTGACAAAGGTCCCAGTAGATTTTGTAGGGACTATTCACTTCTAGAGCTTAGCCGCACACTCCAGCCCCTTGGTTAATCACCAACGCGAGTGCAAAATGGAGGCCACTAAAACGTAAACCCATCCTGTATCAGGCGTGCTCACAACCCAGCCCATTTTGGAACCTGGGCTGATTGAGTGGGTGTTGGCTATCCGCCCAAGTATTTTAATGTTTTGGAAGGGTGGGAGTATCTTCTTGGAGTCGTACTACCCTTTCTGCTTCGACAGTAACTTCGGGTATGATCAACATACTCCTTCATCCGCTCAATTTCCCTTTGATGGCTGAACGAAGCAAGGTGCAGTGGTTGCTGCAGAAGGCCACTGCTGGTGGAATTTTTTTCATCATCGGGAAGCCAACACTTTCAGGGTTCCGACTCTGGGACGTGTTCCTCGAGTAACCCCCGAGTACATCAAGTGGTGGAACGCCTGCACCAGCTTCTATAGGAACTTGAAGGCCAACTGCTGGGACACGACAAAATGCACCTTCTTGAGTCGGTAGCCCAGACCTATGTTTGATATTGAGGAGTCTCATCTAAAGAGAATCTGGTCGCAGTGCCCTAAGGCAATTGGCGAATATCTGGAAGCGCGGAAAGCCATGAAAAAAGAATCTTAGTAATTGTCCCTAGTGCTGCCAGTGGCCAAGGAGGATGATTTTCTGACATCTTTGAAAGAGCTGAGTCAATTAAGCAGCACTCGACTCGCGCTTTAACAATTTCCTTTCCCGATGGAGGAGCCAATTGATGTGGACAAACCCGTCGTTGAAAAAGTCGTGCCATAATTTCAAAATATTCACACTCACTCACTTTTAAAGAAAGGAAAATCAAATATATAGTGGTAAGTGGAGTCAATCCCACGAGGTGGAAAAAATCTATGCTAAACTCAGGTAACAAAACATGCTTTTCATTTCATAATCATCATAACTATATACATATGTGTGTACAAAAGTGTAGGGGGAGGTGTACAACGGTAATCTCTCTAGCTCACTCCACCTCCCTCCTCTCTCCTCTCGCTACTCTCTGCCTCACCTCTATCCCTAGGAGGAACTCATGGGGGCCTCATCGACCCCTAGCTGGCAACTGATCTCTCGGCTCGTGCACGCTCATCCTCCTCTCTCCTCTGATGTGTAGAGGAACCCACCAAGTAGCTAGTGCTGGAGTAAGCACTCGGGCGTCCCTTAGGTCATGCCCGCTCCCGGCCCCTCCGATAGCGGTCCTCCGCTGCTCTCGCTCGCTCCTCTGCTGCACCTAGGCGGAGCCTCAGCTTGGCTAACTCCGCCCTATCACGATCGCGCTCTCTCCTCTCCATCTTGAGGAGCCACTGGAGCTCTAATGTCTCTCGAGACAGCTCCTCTCCCTCCGCAGCTCGTTGCCTCTCCTCCTATCTCTCCTCAGCAACTCACTGTCTCTCCTCCTCGAGCTCGGCAACCCGCTGGTCTCAAATCGCAAGCTCAGTGCCTACTAAAGCCGCCCGGGTAAGAGCATACTACAGCTCCTCCGTCTACATTTTCAAAACAATTTTCTTATGAGCATAAGCTGCATGTTTTTGAAAAGGTAAAGGAAATTTTAAGGCTTGAATATCATTATAACTCACCTGTGCTACTAGGTCGTGCTCTGCTGCCTCAGCACGCGCCACTGCTCCTGCGAGTCGCTCCTGCAAAGAAGCGATCTCGACCGTATGATCCCTCGAGCTCGTCGAGGCAGCTCCTGCCCCTCCACCAACTGCTCCCTGCTGGGCACGCTGCATTGATTGAGACCGTCAGTTGCTAATTGCCCAAACTCAGGAATTAAGCTTAGCATGTAGAGATAAAGCACACTCACCAAAATCTCCTGGTCCGCCTGCATGGTCGCAAGCTAAATCTCCAAACTGCGGAGATGGATCTACATGTTAATCACTGATGCATCACGTGCATCCTACATTTACCATATGTCAATCAACCATTCATCACATCATATTAATCAAAGCATATAGACATTAAAGAATGCATTCATACATACCCCTTTGGGCCTCATCTGAGGCCGGCCGACGTAAGTCTGCCAGTACTGTCGCAAGTACGCCTCGCTATCCTGTGCCTGGGAGACGACTGGGGTACCACCCCGCCGCCAGCCTGAGTACTGCTCTAGGAATCATAGCCGCCAGTCTGTCACCACCGCCCGTCCACGGGTCTTCAGCCCTACTCCGCATGGCTCCCCGACCTCGATCCACTCTTGATGAAGGCCCAAAGTCCTCATCACCAGCCACAGTCACAGAGGCTCGATCTCATTTAGGCAATGAACCTAAATCTCGCGCCCAAACAGGGGTCAGCCCACTGCAACCCAGGGCTAACCCTCGTCAGCCATGCCCAGGTACGGCCTCCACACCACCTGCATGAATCCATTTCATCACATATCATCATAAGTAGGAAATAAAAGCATTGCACATCATAATCATATGTACCAGCGAAGCTGGGTAGTCGCGAAACTCCCGTCTGAGGACCTGAAGCTTATAGGAGTGTGGATCTCCAGTCATGCATGGCAGCCACCATCACGCCATGGGGTATGCATCTGCCTCTCCAGGGCGGGGGCTAGCTCAATCCATCGGCATGTAAAGGTGACTCCACACCTGCTGTAACGACCCGAGAATCTGATTACCAGGAAGTCCTGATAACCCGAGACTCGTACCGCCACCCACGAGCCCAAAGACTCGGAAGGGTTAAAAGGATGGTGTGGAGACTACAGAAGTATCACAAATAATTACAGAAATTAAAGCAGTTATATAATTAAGTAGGAAATTAAATTAACATTTTACATGATATATGGTCCACCCAAGGTCATGGTCTCCCCTTGGAGCGATGAAGAAGAGGAGGATAAAAGCCTCTCGTTGGATGAAGATGAAGACGATCTTTGCTTCATGACTGACGAGAGTGAGGATTAGGTAAGAAATCCCTTCGAGACCTTTTCAATAGAAGATTGGGAAGATGCATATGCACACTTACTTGAGAAATTTGAAATGTATAGAAAGGAGAATAGACAATTGAAGAAGAAACTAAACTCTTTTGTTCAAAATAATCCTATTGACAAGGAGCTGGAAACTATAAAAGCTGAAAATGAAGAACTGAAAAAACAAGCTGAAACTACCTCTCAGATTTGCTGGTCTTAAAAGAAGAAAGTGTTGCTCTTAAGGAACAATTGAGCCAGACTAAACAAAGATGCGAGGAGTGGGAAAAGGAGAACAGGCTTAATCTTGAAACGTATGAAGCCGTTAACACTGTTAATCTTGTGATGCAAAAGAACTTGGAAAAGATTGAAGAAGAGTTGAAAGGCAAACAATCTACCCTTAAAAAAATGACACTGGAAAAGTCTAATCTAGATGCTATTTTAGGTACTCAGGCCAATTTCAGAAGGGAAGGGCTTGGTTTCAATCCTACATATAAGAGGCCTTTTGAGCTCAAAATTGTTTCCTTCTGTCCTGAGAAAGGGAAAGGAAAATTGATTGTTGAATAATCCGTGGAAGAGACCACCACCCATCATGCTACATAATCAGATCATGGCTGTAATCATCAGACCAGACCCAACGGTACTAAGCCATAGATTCAGCACAAGCTTGCCAAGAGGCAAAGTCAATGGTCTGGACAACCAAGTCGAGGCTTCAATACCCCCCAGCATTCTTCAGGTTGAAGCACCTAGAATATGCCTCGACGTAGAACAGCCTACCACTCTGAAAAGAAAAATCACCACAATAAAGGAAGAAGATTCAATGGTCAGCCCAGCATGGGTGTCCTCCATAAGAAACATGGCCGTTTTGAAAAAGTAAAAAATCAATCTCAGCCTAACTTACACCCCATGAATTTCATGAGATCTCCTTGTCATGCATGCAACCAACCAGGTAACATTAATAACCCGTGCTGCTTCGGTCATAGAACAAAAGCTTTCAGGCAAGTTTGGATTCCAAAGAATTTATTGCATACATTCAACTCTGACTATGAACCCAGATGTGCTTGGGTTTCAAAGACCTCTGCCTAATATTTTCGATACAGGATTGCCTTGCAGCCCCTCACAACCGCTGGTACTTGGACAGTGGCTGCTCACGGCATATGACAGGAGATAGGAAGAAGTTTACCCAGTTAATCAAGAAGGAAGGAGGCCAAGTCAAGTTTGAAGGTAAGGATAAAGGCAAGGTAATTGGCACATGCATCGTGGGTAAGAATCCCTCTAAATCAATTAAAAATGTGATGCTCATTGAAGGTCTTGAGCACAATATGCTTAGCATAAGCCAGTTGTGCGACAAGGGTCACAAGGTGATGTTTGATGCCAATGAATGTAGAATCCTTGAGAAAGACTCTGAATCTATTCTTTTTACAGGTCACAGAGTTAATGATGTTTATATGATAGACCTTGATGCCCCTAACTTTGAAGGAATGTGCCTGACGGCCAGCCAACTCAGTAACGCAGGCCTGTGGCACCATCGACTGGGACATGTCAGCTATGGCACGTTGTACAAACTGTCCAAACATCAAATGGTGAAGGGATTGCCTAAATTGGCTTACACAAGAGTTGACCAGATTTGTAAAGCATACTCCCAAGGTAAGCAAACTAGAAAAACCTTCGAATCGAGAAGTGAGCCCCTATCATTTACTCCATTTGAATTCTTACATATGGACTTGTTCGGTCCATCAAGAATAGCTAGCGTTAATGGGAAAAGATATGGATATGTGATTGTTGATGATCACACTCGCTTCACATGGATAAAAAAATCTAGACATCCACGAATAATAATGGCCAAGAATTCCAAGATCAAGTTCATGTAATCAAGGTAAAATGCATAAGAATATTGATTTTCTTGATATTCCAAACTTAGAAGTGATAATGTCATTAATAGACCTTACAATATGTCCCAACTCGAGGTACCATAGCTTGGATAGGCTAGAGCAGCTCGCACAAATCAAAACCACGAAATCATCAATTTTTAAAAAGTTGGAAGGTATACGGTCCATATTGGGCCACTCAGAGGATGAGCAGTCACTCACTGGACTGCTCTAAGAGGATTGTGCTGAAGAATAGCCTAACAGAAGCCAAAGATGAACGGTCCATTATGGGCTGCTCCAGTTACAGAACGGTCAAAAATGGGCCTTTTAATAGACATGGATGGTCCTGAATGGGCCGCACAAGACTAGAAGGACTTGAAGCCCAAGAACAAGATAAACGGGCCTGATAGGGTCGCTCGGGGGATGAACGGTCTTGTGAGATTCCCTCAAACACATGGACAGGCCTCATCAGTCTGCTCAACTGGGCCTAGCTAGCAAACTAGAAATCCACCTAAAATGGGCTGTGGGTTGCCATAAGTGGGGTAGAACTGAACCAGAGTCCATCCCACTTTCCACTATTTAGCCTAGGGCCTTTGGGTCGATCAAACAATGGCTTGGTCAAACAAAGAACAAGGTTAATCGACCAACATTAAATGGCAATTAGCCAGGGATGCATGGTTCCTAATGGGCCGCCCACTGAGACAAATGGCCCGATTCCAGCCGTTCACGACTCAGTTGGTCCCAATTGAGCCGTGACTCACAACACAGCAATCCAAGCGGTTCGATCACGTGACAGGTTCAGGTCTTGGTGGTACAACCTGCCCGGCATCCTAGTGGAAATCTCAGGCTCGCGGGGACTTACGAAGGTCCCGTAAGGGAGGTCCTAGTCTGATAGAAGGAGTATCCGGCAGAGAGTCCCAACCATTACAAGGAATAGAGGCTAGTAAAACATCGAAAACTAGTGTAGCGGTCAGTCAATCCTACTGGAGTAGAACGACTGTCAAACAATCCTAGTAACATGGTTCATGTATTCATATTTGAAATTGACTTTATGGAAAGAATAAACCAAGGTTATGATGAAAAATAAACCAGCAATTAAGAAAATTAATCTTTCATATGTTCCATTTATATGTTGGTTGCTATCCTAACATGAAGATTTAATAACTAGGGATGAAACATGCTTGATTTTGGAATTAACACAGTTCTGGGAAGAAAAAAATGGTTTGTCAAGAGCCTTTCAAGGGCCTCTGCGGTCGTACACAGGCCGTTCATTCCCTGCAGGCAAGGGCCCGGCATGAGATGAGCGGTCGATATATGGCCGCGGGGGTCGTTGAGCAGTTCTGACCTAGCCACTCATTCTTTTAGAACAATAATAACGTAATAACATGGGCGGTCACAATCTGGCCATTCATATAGATAAGTGGTCTATCGAATGGCCGCTCATCCAAGAGCAGTCTCTGCTACCTTCGCCTTACCCACCTCCGGCGAGTTTGGCTAGGGTTAGCAACAATAACTAAATACACTCGATAAGAAGCATGAAAGTTGGGGCTTTTATAATCAGTAGAACGAGCACAAAAAGTTATACAAAATAGCATGATCAATTGAATATTTAGTGCCTGCAAGCCCTACTTAAATCGAGGTGGAACGTTGTTAACCCTAATTATGACATGCTTCCACTAAAACCTGAAATTCTCGTAGGATACTGCATGAAATTTAGGGCTTTTTAGATCAAAAGAAAGAGGACATGACGGCGCTTCTATCCA
The DNA here is from genome assembly GCA_024336825.1 of Amorphophallus titanum. Lineage (NCBI taxonomy): Eukaryota > Viridiplantae > Streptophyta > Magnoliopsida > Alismatales > Araceae > Amorphophallus > Amorphophallus titanum. The sequence goes on along the minus strand of JANBPO010002059.1, from coordinate 30,234 downwards.
TATATAATACTTAGGGTTTGGTCTACTATCACCTACCTAATCGAAGGATGAAGGAGGAAGAGGGATGCCGATTGCGCTAGGAACACACCGCCGGTGATCACCAGAAAAGTGAAGGGCCAGAGATGCCCCCACCAGTTTTGGGTCGATTCGTCGAAATCGCCCCGATCTCGCGATTTAATGCATTTCGTTGGATGCATGTTGTGTTGTTGAACTCCCAGAGTGATTTCCCATTGATTGGGTGTATTTCCCCTACGCTACGGCGTGCATGGGGCGTGGAACTGACTGATTCGACCGTTTCACCGTTTTGACCGTCGGATTGGCATAACGGTCCTACCAGAGGCCGTTATGTGCATAACGATCCCCCGATAGACTGTTATGCATCATTCATCATTTTTTTATCTTCTGAGATCTTGGAGCATAACGGACCAAGACTGGTCCATTAGGTGAGCATAACGCACCTGTCCAGACGCGTTATGGTCAGGTTGTTTTCGAGGCCGGCTGCTGTTGTCAGCCCTTGACGATCGTGTTCACCTCGAAGACCGTGTTAGTCAGTTAGCATAACAGACTCCTCCCCGTGTGTTATGGTCAATATAACGCCCAGGTGCAGATCCGTTATGGTCTGTTGACCAATGTTTGCCTGGGTATGGCCGTTGATATAATGCACCTCACCATGTGCGTTTTGTGGCTATGACGGATTGGTCTTGGTCCGTTATGTGCCCTTAGTCTGTGGTTGATGTTTTTTGTGTCTGTTGGGTATAACGCACCTACCCTTGTGCGTTATACTTGTATAACGTGCCTATTGTGATCTGTTATACTTTGTTTTGTTAGTGTGTTGGTCTATTGGGCATAATGCACATGTTCTGGTGCGTTATGTTGATATAACGCCCCTCCCTTGGTGCATTATATCATCTGTATGTGGTTTTAGGTCTGGTTGGCATAACACCCCTCCCTTGGTGCGTTATGGGTATAACGCCCCTATGTTGGTGCGTTATAATCCTAATTGCCATGATGACCGTCGGTTGGTTCTGTGTTGTATGTCCGTCTCTCTTAGGTCCTTGTTTAGGGTGGGGTCTGTCTATCGGTGGTTGTCTGGATTGGTCTGTTTAGGTGACTGGCTGTGATCTTTTCGTAGACTACGACAGTACCTTAATGACTTAATCAAGAAGCTGCCATTGTCCTTGTCTCTGGGCGCATAGCGACTGTCTCTTGACTACTGGGTTTCCCCTAGTAGTTGACTGTCAGGTTGCTCTGCCCAGAGTGTTGTCATCGTCCGTCGCTCTTGTTCTTGCTAGTTCCGTTTGTTTGTATTGCTGTGGCGGTGGATGTGTTGGTGTGTCGGTGTCGTGTTTGGTTCCGGTCAACTTGGGGTTACCTAGTGGCTGATAGGAAGTCTTGTTGTGTCTCGATGACTTTGTCCAATTCGAGACATTGGTTCTGGATACCTCGAGGTACTATTTTACCTCAATTTATGTGTCCAGGTGTGCTGAGGGTTCTCGATGTCCCCTCAGGTCTCCGTGTTTTGGTTCTCACGGAGTGATATTTTCCTTGGCTTAGGATTAGACCGATTGGCAGTTTTGTTCCGCTGTGTACGATGATCTTGACTCAGAGTCGTAGGACTCAGGGACCGTTGTAGTTGTAGGTCTAGTTTTCCTTGCCCTGAGTGGTCGGCAGTTTCCTGTACCATTGTGGTGCGCGTAGTATGGCTTGTCTGTACTCCGACACTTGTGTTTTAGAGTCTTCGGGTTTTGTGGCTCCTCTTTGGTTGGTGCCTTACGACACGCTTTGGCGTGACGGCTCTTGTAGCAGGGCACTTTTTCCGAGACATGATTTTTAAGCTAGTTCCATGGGCTCCCAACCTTATCGTAGCGTCTGCGGTGGAGAATACTAGTTAGAGGCCTGGCTTAATGGTCTACAGCCAGTGTGTGCACACGGGGTCAGGGGCTTAGGACTTACGTCGACGGGCGTGACCCTGACTGGTCCTTGCAGTGGTGGTTTCCACGTGGGCCTGCGACTCGGCCTTAGCTGTGGCCTAACCCCTCCACCACCTCCCACAGCCATTATCACCCACCCTTTGCTATTACATCACCCTCCCTTACTCTAAACACCATCAACCAGCATCAGAACCTAAACCTGTTCGCTGGCAGCAGAGGTGTACTCGGTTGTAGAACCTGTCCCATCATCACCATGAAGCTCCTTGTGGCAAGTTCTATATTGCTGGAAAGCTCATGAAGGATGATTTGTAGGCGAGGTGGTCTCGCCATCATCTGACTTCGGGGCTGTTCGGAGGACTCTTCTTCGCCAGACTGCACAATCCCTCCCAGGCAGACTACCAGCAGTGGATTCCAGAGGCTCCCATGGCCAGAGCTCTGAGTTTCTTAGGGCGGCATTTGGCTGAAGCTTTCTCCTCCACGTCTGCCATCTCCAAGAAGCAGAGCATTTTTTGGATCCCAGAGCCCAGAATTCCAGAATTTCTCCCTAGGGTGCGCAGGTTAGAGTCATCTGAAACTGATCCGACCCCCTCTTACTATTCTGGACCTCGTGACCTCCTCCAATGATGCCGTTGATCTCGGCTCGAGGAAGGCTCGCCCACGATCACAACGGATCTGGTCCCGCCTTAATCGGACCCCCGGAGTGTTCGTGGCGCTCTCATCTTCCAACAGCAGCAGTATGGAAACAGTCAGAACCAGAGCGGATCGGTCCTAGTTCAAACCCTGCCCTGGCCACCGTCAATGTCAGAAAATTCCCCAAGAATTTGGGCATCTTCCTGGGCCATCCCCGGAAGTTTGGGAACTGGTTTCATCATCATCAGAGCTCGGTGGAGTCTGTGGCGACGCCGTTAGCGGCCCCCTGTCAGGTTGTTCTAGAAGCGGACAGAACCAATCTCATTCGCCAATTCGTCATCCTTAGCTCTCCCCCACCCCCGCCTAGCCGGCTTAAAGCCCCTCCCTACGGGAGGTAGTGTTTGATTGTAACTCTTACTGTCCCCCACCCCTAGTCCAACCCCCTTGCAAGGGGAGTAGTGAATGTAATTCGTTATCATAGGTTAAAGCGACACCGGCGCAGCGTGCGGGGAACCCACGCTTCCTCGCTCACCCACATCTCCGACCGGAGTCAGTTTCTTCAAATCGGCTAGGTAAGATCTCGGCCCTTGCTCCTATTTGTGCTTGTTCATTTAATATTCCTCATTTGTGCTATCAGTTAAGGGAGAGAGTGCCGGGTCCCAAGGCTTTGCCGCCTTTGGGCGACCATCATAGACGTGAGTGAGTGAACCTGCACCCTTTGGCCATTGCTGACTCATTGAATTGGGCATCTATACTTAAGGGGAGGTTAGTCTTGAACCCTGTTGGCCCTCTACCAGCAAGGGTCTTGTCCCACACCCTCGACTCAGCATCCCCGAGTCACCCTCGGGTTGAGTGTGCACGCCGATGAGTGTCCGCTTATGTAGGCCTCTTGGCCTTGTAGTTATACTTGGATTCCTAGGTCCAAGGATCATTGGCCTAGAGTCGGTCTAGTCGCTGCATTCCCATAGGTTTTGTCATACTCATTGTGGTCCTCCTCATCAAAGTGGTATATCAAAAGACGTCACCGGAAGCTCGATTACGTCGGTCTGAAAAGTGGCCTTTCCAGCGTCAAGGAAGCCTTCAGGCTCGTCCTTTGCCTCGTACCACTTGGTGATCAGGGTCACCACCTCCATCCTAGATCGTGTCACATCAAATTGGTATTAGAGCCAGGTTCTAGACTTGTCTCTACTAAGTCTTGTCCTTGGGCCATTGCATTTATCCTCCATTCATCATGGCCACTTCCTGCTTAGCATATTCATCCCTCTTGGGCCAAATAGACGTCTTTGTGTTTGATGGATCCCGCCCTAGTTTATACCTAGAATGGAAAACCTCCATAGATCATCACTTTGCAAGGTTCACCTTATTAGGGCCTATGCTAGTCAACTATGCCATGCCATTGGAGGAGGCAGAGAGTTTCAAAGTTATTAAAGAAAAGTTTATACAGAGATTTCAAGACCGGGTGGGCCCGAAGTATTCTTTTACTGACCTAGTAACCGAGAAGATGAAGGCCGACAAATACTTCGCCACCTATGCTGATAGATGGAGGCAGATGGCCTCCCGTGTGCCTGGGTAGATCCTGGAGGAAGAGAAAGTTAAGCTGCTAATCTCTAATGCCACCCCCACCTTCTGGAACATCTTAGCTATGAACGACATTTCCAATATGCACCAGTTGTACAGTAGGGCCAGGTTTATCTAGACCCAGTTCAAGGACTCTCCCATTCATTCCCTGTTCGTGGCCCAAAAGCCCAAACCCACCAGAAAACCCCAGGGCCCAGTCACCGAATGAGTTCAGACGAATGAGCAAGTGCAGGCTGTCCACTTCCCCAACCAATCCGCTCCACCTCGCTTCCAGCAACCTCCCCGCAACCCCCAGTTCACTGCTCCACCAACTACCCAGCCATCATTCTCTGCTCCTCAGCAACCTCAACTGCCACAACAGGCACAACAGCCGCCACAGTACCATAATGTCCCTCCACCAAATGGCTACGCACTAGCTCGACCGGGCCCTAAGAGAGCTCATTACCCTCCTCTACCAGAAACCCTTCCAGACATCTTCTCAGCCCTTATGTACATTGGTGATCTCCAGCTTCCCCCGGAATGCCTGAACTGGAATCCAGCCGCTGACCAGTCTAGATATTGCATATTCCATCGGCAGCCAGGGCACACGATTGAGAGGTGCTACTAGTTCCGTGATTTTGTGTATGATTTACACGAGGGATAGCGAATCGACTGGGCAGAAATGCACAAGTTGATTATAGAAATTAATGAAAGCAGAAGACAGGCGTCGAGGCCGTAGTAGCAGTAGCCACAACAACCCCAACCCCAGCAGCAGCAGCAACCCGCACAAGAACTTGGGATTCATTAGAATCCAATGCTGAACCACCTGCCTGCTCTGCAACCTTAGCCGCCGGCACCAGCTCAAGTAAACATTGTCCATTGCCCAGCCCCCAACGCTGGGTGGTCCTATGATGACGAGACTCCTGCTCACCTTTTAGCCCTCCACCATACCTACAACCCCCCTTCACCTTCTACCCCCGCCATTGTTCAGCCTACCATTGTCACCTCCACCATACCCGCCATTCCTTCCAGACCCCTCATTCTACCTACCGCATCACCTATCGCTTCACCAATCCTAACACCGACACCCGTCACCCCCCACATCATCACCCCCTCACCTAACTCGTCACCTATCATCCTCCCGCTAGGGCCCGCTAGGCCTGCCTCCACCATTGCCACCACCACCTTTTCACCCTTCATTCATCCCCTTGGGCCCATCAAGTCACCCATTGTGAGTTTGTCTGATGCCGCGCCAGCACAGAACCTTGCCCTCCGGAGCGGGTGTCTATTCTAGAGAAGTTATCCCACTACCGATGCACCTACACCCAACCCTCAAGTTCCGTCAGCAATAGTTGAACAAGAAGAAGCAGACCCCTTACCTGGCACACAATATGATTTATTGCAGCACTTGGACCGGATGCCGGCCAAGATTTTTGTTTTGGACTTAATTAAGCGATCCACGCTGCACCAAGAAGCTTTAAGGGCCTTTCTTCAGAAAGTCATGGTCAGTGAGGACATGGCAGTGGATAGTTTACCATTAGATTTGGCCACAATTATGAAGGGGCCAGCCATCTCATTTTCAGAGTCAGAATTGGCACCGCCCGAGGCACGCTAGATGCCACTCTGCATTTTAATCACCTTGAATAAAGTGGCTGTCAATGGAGCTCTCGTGGACACAGGAGCTTCGATAAATGTCTGTCCCTTGAGCATTCTATGTGCGTGCAACATTTCTGAAGATATGCTGAGACCTACCCCAACCACTATTGCAGCTTATGACAACTCCAGAAGGGCGTGTCACGGGGTGATTACTGTCCAAGCTGAGCTCGGGCCGTTATTGATGCCCGTGGAGTTTTATGTGTTAGATATTAATCCAATGTTCAAAGCCATTTTGGGTCGTCCGTGGATTGATAGCCTTCATGCCGTACCTTCTACTGCCTACCAGTGCCTCAAGTTCCCATTCTAGGGACGGGTAGTAAAGGTTAAAAGTGTCTCCATGGTACACTCTGTTGAGGTCATTTCCAGCAAAATTCTGCCAACACTCTGGCCAAGCAACAAGTCGGTCCTATCCGTGATAGACTTGGATTTTCCATGGGCATATGCGCCACGCAAGCCCGCCACTACACCAGTTAATGTCAAAGCCAAGTCCAAAATAAGAGATCCCAAAGGCTAGAATATGATACTAAAGCTTGGCTACCAACAAGGCATGGGTCTCAGTGCCCAATTGCAGGGGTGGACCAAGCCCGTCCCAAGGGCTAGAAAAATGAATAGAAGAGGCCTCGGGTACCGAGAGTTGTTGTTGTCAGTTTTGGGAGACTCCGGACCGCTAACCTAGGACTATTGCCAACACTTTGTAAAGGTGCCGTTACAACCCGACACTCTGAAGACGCCGCCCTGCTAGTATAAGAAAGAAAGTACTACTTGCACCATTTCTGGACCGCCTTTGTTGCCAAAGGGGCCGGTTGATGATGTTGATGATTGTTCTAAAGCTTTTTTGAAACTATTTCATGGAAAAGAAAATCCCAGAAAACCCAAGGTTTGGGTTATGAAGTATCCACGTGGGGAGCCAACCCAGTGTCTGCGGGAAGAGGGGAGCTCGACTATCACTTTGTCTCCTTCCTGCCTGATTTCCATTTTTCAGAAGCTGGATTTTATCCCCCATTCACCTCCTATTCTTTTTGATCCGTTGATGTTCCAATCTCCATTTTGGCTTGAAATGCTGACTGAATTCTTGATTGTTACTTGTCCATGTGGGTGCTGCCCACCAATTAATCTTTCCACTCCTTGGTTCTCCTCCTCCAATCCTTTCCTCGATATCTTCTGTCCTTCTATCTACCCTCTTGCCCTTCCTCCTCCTCCACCAGCCTCTCTTTCATGCTGTGTACTCTCCACTGACCTCGAAAAAAAATGCCAATTTTAAAACTGAGATTTCAGTGGAGGATTACGCTATGTTCTGCTAGACTTCCTCCTAGGGGCATGAGGCCCCTGCTTCCCTTCCGTTAGATTTCCTATCTTCTAGGATAGATGTAGAGTTTGTTGAGTCTCCTAGGGAAGTAGAGTCAGTCAGAGTAGGGTCTAGTTTTAGTGTTTCTAGCCCTTCCATGCTTACGGTGCACCCGATGATGCGTCATTCCAACTCTATCCCCGATAGGTTCCTCCAAGATCTTGCTTAATGTTGTCACGCCCTCCTTAGATGCCCAGAGTTTATAGCAACGGCCATCGTCTTAGAGGACGATGAGGAGTTAGATTGGGTATGGAGCAGTGATGGGTTAGGAGTTTATGAAATTATAGATGAGAAGGACCCGATCGACTATGAGGATAGCGGCGTGGATGACACCTCCGATCTGTACGCACACAATTTAAAGAGGTTCGATGAATCATCATCGGTAGTGGATGAATCCATGAAAGAAATTGATCTTGGAATGGAAGAGGATCCCAGGCTCATAATCATCTTCGCTAATCTTTCTCCTCAGGTTGAAGAGGAGTTAGTCAAGGTTTTGAGGGAGTATAGCGATTTCTTTGCCTGGTCCTACGAGGACATGTCGGGTCTTGACCCTGCCCTGGTAGAGCATAGACTCATACTTAAACCAGGGGCAATACTAGTGAAGCAAAAGTTAAGAAGATTCCACCCCCAAATGGCCTTGAAAATAAAAGAAGAAGTCGATAAATTGCATAAGGGCAAGTTTGTTGGAGTTGTTTTATATCCTCAATGGGTGGCGAATATAGTCCCTATGATGAAGAAGGACGGAAAGGTGTGAATTTGCATTGATTTTAGGGACATAAATGAGGCATGCCCTAAAGATGATTTTTCGCTTCCTCATATTGACGTGTTGGTGGACAACACGGCTGGGTACGAAGCCCTCTCATTTATGGATGGTTATTCGAGATATAACCAAATCTGTCTAGCTCCGGAGGACCAAGAGAAAATCTTGTTCACCACGCCCTAGGGCACTTACTGCTATGTGGTTATGCCATTTGGTCTGAAGAATGCAGGTGCCACATATCAACGGGCAATGATGGAAATCTTTCACGATATGATGCATGTATATATGAAAGCTTACGTGGCTGATATCTTGGTGAAATCACGGTCAAGAGAAGAGCATCCCACTATCTTAGCCAAGGTGTTGCAAAGGGCTAGGGAGTATAAATTGAAAATGAATATGAAGAAATATGTCTTTGGAGTATCGTCAGGGAAGTTACTAGGTTTCATAGTTAGCAAGCACGGGATTCAAATTGATCCGACCAAAACAAAGGCTATCATGGATATGCCGCCGCCTAAGAATATTACTGAGCTTCGTGGGTTGATTGGACGTTTACAGTTTTCGGGTTTTCACCACAGTCGGGTCATAGTCATTTTTGCCCTTGTCTTGACGTAGAAATAAGGCCGGCGGGATATCTCTATTTTTAACCCCATTTTTTTCTTATTTTTTTCTTTCTTTTTTTTATATTTAAAACATATGGGAAGAAATAATCGGCTACGTGGTATCCGACCCTTGACGGTAACAGACGGTTGTTGGCTAGGGCACAGGGCCTTGCGCTGATGTAGAGGGGTTTATTCGTTGGCAAGGAGGTAATGCCAGCACAAGGAGAGATTCTCTACCGACTCAGATGTAAGGTCTGTAGTGACAACATTGTGTAGAAGCCGACTGGGACGCGGACTCTTATGCCGAGAGATGAGTTCATTCGTTAGCAAGAAAGTAATGCTAACGCAAGAGAGGAGTTTCTGTCGATCTGGGCGTAAGACCCGCAATGGTGATATTGTCTATTCTGTAGGGCTTGGTTAGGGTGGAGTGCCACTAGACCGGGATAGGGGTAGCTCGATCAGGGCGGAGTGCCTATTAGACCAAGATAAAGGGTAGCTCGGTTAGGGCAGAGGGCCACTAGGCCAAGAAAAAGGGTAGCTTGATCAGGGCGGAATGCCACTAGACCAAGGAGAAGGTAGCTTGGCCAGGGCGGAATGCCACTAGACCAAGGAGAAGGTAGCTCGTCCAGGGCGGAGTGTCACTGGACCGAGATAAAGGTAGCTCGGCCAGGGCAGAGTGCCACTGGACCAAGGAGAAGGTAGCTCGGCTAGGGCGAAATGCAACTAGACCAAGGAGAAGGTAGCTCGATTAGGGCGGAGTGCCACTAGACCAAGGAAAAGGGTGGCTTGGCTAGGGCGGAGTGCCACTAGACTAAGGAAAAGGTAGCTCAGACAGGGCCGAGTGCCACTAGACCAAGAAAAAGGGTAGCTCAGCCAGGGCGGAGTGCCACTAGACCAAGGAAAAGGGTAGCTCGACTAGGGCGGAGTGCTACTAGACCAAGGAAAAGGGTAGCTTGATTAGGGCAGAGTGCCACTCGACCAAGGAAAAGGGTAGCTCGTCCAGGGCGGAGTGCCACTAGATCAAGGAAAAGGGTAGCTCGGCCTGGGCGGAGTGCCATTAGACCAAGATAAAGGGTAGCTAGGCCAGAGCAGAGCACCATTGGACCACGGAGAAGGTAGCTCAGCCAGGGCGGAATGCCATTAGACCAAGGAGAAGGTAGCTCGATCAGGGTGGAGTGCCACTAGACCAAGGTAAAGGGTAGCTCGATCAGGACAGAGTGCCACTAGACCAAGGTAAAGGGTAGCTCGGCCAGGGCAGAGTGCCACTGGACCAAGGAAAAGGTAGCTTGATCAAGGTAGAGTGCCTATAAGACCAAGATAAAAGGTAGCTCGGCCAGGGTGGAGTGCCACTAGACCAAGAAAAGGGGTAGCTCGATCAGGGTGGAATGTCACTAGACCAAGGAGAAGGTAGCTCGGCCAGGGCGGAATGCCACTAGACCAAGGAGAAGGGTAGTTCGGCCAAGGCAGAGTGCCACTAGACCAAGGAGAAGGTTGCTCGGCCAGGGCAAAGTGCCATTAGACTAAGGTAAAGGGTAGCTCGGCCAGGGTGGAGTGCCACTAGACCAAGGAAAAGGGTAGCTTGATCAGGGCAAAGTGTCACTAGACCAAGGTAAAGGTAGCTCGGCCAGGGCGGAGTGCCACTAGACCAAGGAAAAGGGGTAGCTCGATCAGTGCAAAATGCCACTAGACCAAGGAGAAGGTAGCTCGGCCAGGGCAGAATGCCACTAGACCAAGGAGAAGGTAGCTCATCTAGGGCGGAGTGCCACTAGACCAAGGAGAAGGTAGCTCAGCCAGGGCAGAATGTCACTAGACCAAGGAAAAGGGTGGCTCGGCTAGGGCGGAGTACCACTAGACCAAGGAGAAGGGTAGCTCGACTAGGGCATTTGAGGGTTTATATGTAATTTGAGGTTAATTATTAAAAAAATAAGAAAAATTAAATTTTTATAAAATCGCACGACCCTCTCTCTCTCCCCATTTTCTTTCTCTCTCTCTCTCTCTCACCCTCTCTCTCTCTCTCTCTCTCTCTCTCTCTCACGCGCCCTCATTCTCCCTCTCTCTCGGTTTCGGTCGATTCGGCCGCAGACGGAGGCGCGGGAGGTGCCGTTGAAACGGGCTCGATGCGAGGATCGCTTTGGCACTGACCTCGTCTCGATCCACAGAGCGTGGAGACGGGTGCGGACATGAGATCGACGCGGCCTCCTTCGTCCATTCGACGTCGAAAAGTCAGTTTCGTCGCGATCGAGGTAGGGGGATGGACTCCTTGCTTCACTAGGATTGCATTGGCACCACATGCACCATCGTAGGCCAACGTTTTCTTTGATTTCTGTGCATAGTCCCATGTTAGTGTAATTTAGCCTATTCTCTTGAAAATTACTCCATGCGCATCATCTTTAAGTTTTGATGGCATGCATAGCTGTAGAATGGTTGTGTGGGCTTGGCAGGTTAGTTAGTTTTTCTTTTCCCATCAATCCGAGCTGACCGGGAGGGGTTTCCACTGTGGTTTCCTCGTTCTTGTCACTACGACAATGGCGCGGTTACCCCGCGACCGTCTTGTCAGTGAGCGGCCAACACCAGACCGTTTAAGCCCCTTTGAGTGGTCCAATCCGGACCGCTTGAGACTGTGCACGGCACACTCCATGCCGTGTGTTTCCCATGAACAGTAAGGCGGTAACACTAGAGCGGCCCCAGTCCGTCCATTCAAGCACCTTGAACGGCCTGTCGACCAACCGCCCAACGGACCCTGCGTGACTTGAGCAGGTAGTACCTAGCCGCCTCACTATGTAAGCAGCCGGCCCTCAACCGCCCAAACCCGTGAAACCTGTCGAGGTTAGTCGATGAGCGGCTAAGGCCCAACCACTCTAGCCTTTTGAGCGGCCCAACCTTAACCGTGTAACTCCCTGAGCGGCCATGTTAAAATCATCCTATTCTTTTAGTGGATTGCCTTTAACCGTGATATTCTGTTTAGAACCCTGTATAGCATTGTAATGGAATGGCCCTGTCTGAACCGTGTGGCCCCTTGAGCGGACTATCGTTCGACCGCTCAGTCTCTGAGTGGTCTTCTTCAAATCGTTTAATTCTTGCAGATTTAAATTGTAGCATATTCATGTTATTATGCATTTAATTGCTGCATTATCACCATGTTTAAAGTATTTTATGAACTATGGCATTATTTTATATCCGATAGAATTACTTTCTCTTTTCTCCTGATGGAACCACTACTCGTAGCCCAACGACCTCTAGTGTCGGCCCACCCAGGAGAGATGGAGGGGCGTTCCCGTCGTACGGTTCTTAAGCTAGTTACCGAGGGCCCCCGGCTCTTTACCGTAGCATCCTAGGGGGGGGGAACTAGCTAGAGACCTGGCTCTAGATAGGAGTCAGTGTGTGCACACATGGTCAGAGCCCTAGACTGACACTGACGAGTGTTACTCTAACTAGTACTTGGTTCTGGTCCTGTTACGCCTCTCGCTTGTTGTGTTTCTCTGACTTGTGAGTTGCTTGAGACGCAGTGTAAGCCATCAGTGGACGCATCCGGTCTCTACTTTCTAGTGGTCTTCTCTTCTCCTTTCTCTTGTCACTTGGTTAGTAGAGGTTTATTTATTTGATAAATTTAGCTCTTGACGCTTATATTTATATTAATTTGGCACGTAGTTAGCTATTATAATCTGTTTAGATAGGTTTTACAGCTTTCCTACAACTATATTTAGTTATGCCAATGCATGATTAGTTCATGATGCATGCTTTATTGTCTTGCATGTTTAATTTAAATGCATGCTCTAATTGCCACTGCATGTTTAATCTTAGATGCTAATAAACCCCATAGTCAACCCATGTTCTCAGGAAACTCCTCTTTCTGCCCTATCTATCCCTGACCTGTGAACTAGTAGTTTCTAAATTTAGTCACGGCCAGCACAGAAGATTTAAAATTCCTTCTCTAGCCTGGGGTTGAAGCTCTCTGAGCCAGCTTTCCAGCGGTCCAGCCACGCGCCGACTCGATGTCGGGGGTGATCGCAGTAGCTGTTCTCGCCGGGTCGCATGCAGCAGAATAGAAATTACAATTCGTGGACAGAAATCCTGATCACCCTCGGGCCAGCCGACTCACTGTCCACAAGGTGAACCAGCACCTCACCTTCATCGGGATCGTCCCTCTAGGAACCACCGTTGCTGCGGTACCACTCCCGGCCCACTCGGACCGTCAACCAAGATGTGGGCCCCGCGGTTATCGACGCTCGCCATCACCGGAGCGGTCCAAAGTGCTGCCCGCCAACCCAAGTTCGGTGCTCCCGGAGTCATGTGTACCCTATTACCTCCCTGTGTGGAGTGGGCCATCATTTTTATTGCTGTAATTAATTTTCACTATTGTACCGAGAGTTACTATCTTGGCCGAGGTCGTCTTCCCCACGCCCAAAATGTAGAGGTAAACTCGCCACCCCTTCACAGTCGTACATACTTTCTTAGTATATGCTTATTTGTCGTTGCTACAGAGCATGCTTTAGGGTCCTAGCTCGTAACAAATCAATCACCGCTACGAGAGAGAGAGCGAGATCCGTCCCGTGACCCGACCCGGGCACGAGAGTGAGTTGACCACCCTTGACTGACTACCAGTTTCTCAACCGTGCAGGTCTGAATGCTTCCATTGTTAAGGGACGGACACGAGCTTGCTAGAGTCCTAGGTGTACATTTCAAATTGGCGTCGAGTCCATCGTCTCATCCCGCATCACAACTGTCTCGAAGTTAGTCTGAGCTGGTTGGGTATTTTAGAGAGCTTGACCAGGGTGGGGTGTCACTAGGCCGAGGTGAACTTCGATCATTCTGTGGAGGCTGGTGGGGCTGTATGGTACAGCTTCAAGTGTTTCTCGTTAAGAGGGGAGAACTAGACCACCCCCTTATGATTTACAAGGACGTAATCACCCCCTTCATAGACTCGGCGGATGATATATGGTCCGACCTAGTTTTCAACCAACTTTCCCTTGGGGTTGGAGGCCATCACTTCTTTTCTTTTGACCATCACTAGGTCACCCTTCTTGAATTCTCACCCTTTGACCAGCTTGTCAAAAGCACAGGCCATGCGAGCATGATAGAGTTGTATATTTTGTTGTGCCCGAAGACACTTTCCTTCGAGCTCAGCGAGCACCTCTAGTCTTCTCTCTATATTGGCTTGCTCGCTGCTGACCAGCTCATGCCAAATGGCGACCCGCAGTGATGGAACCTCCAGCTCAATTGACACAACGGCTTCTAACCCATATACTAGGGAGAAGGGAGAATAGCCGGTTGGGGTTTTATAGACCGTACGATAAGCCCAAAGTGCTCCGTACATCTTTTCTTCCCAATCCTTTTTATTAGATTTGGCAGTCTTTGCTAGCAAGGTGCATAGCGTCTTATTGAAGGCTTCTGCAAGTCCATTGGCTTGAGGGTTGAAGGTGTTGTAAACCTTATTTTGATGATGGCCAACAACCTTGTTTTGATGACGGCCAACACATTTCTATGTTCAGAGCACATCTGCCTTAGCTATGTAGAGTCCGAGCTACACTTCAGCAAGTCCGTGCATGGTCAGTGCACACTATCATAAAGTCTATGCACATTCCACTGAATAGCATGATTAAAGTCCAAGCATGTCTCATACTAAGTCCTTGCACGTCTTAATAAAGTATGTGTAGATTTTACCTGTGCATTGTAAAGTCCATGCATGTCTCATACTAAGTCCTTGCACGTCTTAATAAAGTCCGTGCATGACCAATAGAAGAAAAACCACAACTTCCCCCAGAGATAGGAAAAAGAAGAGACCAACTAGAAGAGAGAGACCAGATGCGTCCAATGACGACTTACACTGCATCTCAAGCAACTCGCAAGTCAGACAAACACAACAAGCAAGAGGCGTAAGGGAACCGAGCCAAGTACTAGTTAGAGTAACACTCGTGAGTGTCAGTCCAAGCCTTTGACCACGTGTGCATACACTGACCCCTGCCTAGGGCCAGGCCTCTAGCTAGTATTCTCCCCCCGTAGGACGCCACGGTAATCACGAAAACCCACGGAACTAGCTTAAAAACCATCTAGCGGGAAGTACCTCTCCGCCTTTCCCAGGTGGGCCGACACTAGAGGTCGCTGGGCTACGACTAGTGGCTCCATCACGAGGGACAAGGAGGCAAATCTATCAGTGAACTAAAGTGGTATTACACAATACCGGCTCTAAAACACAAGTGCCGAAGTACATACAAGCAAGAGTGCCCTATAACACGTACTTTGAAGCACCAAAGGCAGCGTAGGAGACTGCCAACAGACTCAGGACAAGGCAATTAGACCTACAACTACAACGGTCCCTGAGTCCTACAACTCTGAGTCAGGATCGTCGCACATAGCGGGACAAGCCGCCAATCGGTCTAATCCTAAGCTAGGGAAAATGACGCTCCGAGAAAATGACACACGGAGACCTGAGGGGACACCGAGAATCCTCAGCACACCTAGACACGTAAGTCGAGATAGGACAGTATCCCGAGGCATCCAGAAATATGGTCTCGAATTGGACAAAGTCGTCGAGACACAACAAGGCTACCTGTCAACTGCTGGGTGACCTCGAGTTGACTGGAACCTGACAATGACGCCACATATAGACACACACACAGCATGGACAAGCACTCCTGGCCGTCCCATCATGGTCACTACCCTCATAGGATGCCAATAGGCACCCACGAGTCACGGGCAAACCACGAGATCAAGCCAAGATAAGTAGAAACCGGAGTGGTGGACAACGACAACACTCTGGGTAAAGCAAACTATCACTCAATCGCTAGGTGAACCCGGCAGTCAAGGCACAGCCGCTCCGCAACCAGAGACAAGGACACTAGTAGTTCTAGATTGAATCGTTAGGGTACTATCATAGTCAAGGAAAAGACCACACCCAGTCACCTAAAACGACCGATCCAGACAACCACCAACAGACAGACACCACCCTAGAACACGACCTAAGACAGACAAACACACAGAACAAAACAAGGACTATAACGCACCAGCATAGGGGTGTTACCTGCTATAACGGACCACAAGAGGGGCGTTATGGCAGACAGACCCAAAACACAAATACAGACAATATAACGCACCAAGACAGGGGCGCTATATTAGCATAATGCACCAGGACAGGCACATTATGGCCAACGGAAGAGAACTCAAACCAAGAGGAATATAACGGACCTCCATAGGCGCGTTATACAAGCTTCACGTACTAGGACAGGGGCGTTATATCCAACAGACCCAAAACACTAATAGGGACAAGAAGCAAATAACAGACCAAGATGTGTCCGTCACATCCACATGATGCACAGGGTTAGGCGCATTAAACCAACTGCCACACCCAAACAAACATCAGTTAAAACACACCATAACGGACCTGCAACGGGGTGTTATATGATCATAATGCACAAGGAGGCATCTGTTAAATGAATCGACTAACATGGTCTTCGAGGAAACACGATCATCGAGAGTCTGACAACAATAGATGGCCTCGAAAATAACCCAAGTATAACGCGCCTAGATAGGGGCGTTAAGCTAAAATAATGGACCAGACCTGGACCGTTATGCTCCATGCCCTCGAAAGATGAAAAATGATGAACTATAGCGGTCTATCGTGGGACCGTTAAAGCCTATAACGGTCTCTGGTAGGACCTTCACGGCATAATGAGCCAGATAGGGCGCTCAGTAGACGTCGAACGACGTTTGATCCCTGTCACCCCTTTCTACTAGCTTCATGTCTATCATTTGTTTCGGCATCAACCGACTGGCTACTGCCGTGTCGACCGGGCTTGGATAGAAATGGGCGGGCTATGTAGCCGGGGTGGTCAGCATAGTCGCCTAAGGGGCCATAGGAGAGCCCTAGGGAGGTGAGATCTGCGGCGGGGTCAGTGCCGGGTACTGTGCTTGTTGTAAGGGCATGCCCGCAGGGAAGCTGGGGGTTAATGGGAATGCTGCAGCTTGCAGAGTTGCTTCAGAAGATTGTCCGTTGCCCCCTAGCGCTTCCAGCAGAATCTCAGTCTGTCCGGACGTCGAGGGTTGGGCATTCCTTTCATTGAGTTGCATCTTCAGCAATTCAATCTCCCGCTTGTACTGTTGTATCATGTATAGCATGGCGGAGTCAGTTGTAGAGGGAGTGGGCATGCCCCTTGTCTCTTCGGTCGAGGCATCCTCGGATGATGTGGAGGGTCCACCACTCGTGCCCCCAGTGGTGACAACATTGGCTGCCAGGGCCATGGAAGGTTCTTCGGAGGAAGTCTCTTCGACGCCTGCCTGCGTCGCTTCACCCACCGCTCTTCCACTCTTGGTAAGGGGACCGGGCCTGGCGACGAGCCTGGCCACTTCTTCAGGGTCGGTAGGTAGAGCCACATACCGACTAGAGACTCCTACCATGTTGCAGGTGAAAACTCTCCAGTTCCTATTTCTTTTCGCCATCTTTCTTGATGGCTTATTTGGGAACACCAGTCTATCGAAAACTGATCGTCGGGGCGGTGCTTCCTCCCGCACAGGGGACTGGCATCATTCCTCTGACCGGTTCCTTGATTCTGTGCTAGGCACAGGTTGGATTTCTTCTTATTCTCGAAAGGCGGAGGCCACTGCCCCTAGTAGTCTCTGACGACCCATAGGGGTGATACCCGGGCCTCGGAGGTAGTTTCTCATGGCTTGCTCAATCCCTTCCCACTCCTGGCCGGGGAGAGCAACCGATAATTGCGTGTCGACAGCGGTAGTAGGATGAGTGTAAGTTGCGGACGCCGGGCGGGCAACATGGTGACAACGCCTGCGACGTTGGCGGCAGGCATTTTTGGGTAGCACTGGTGCAGCAACTGCCAGTTGGTGGGTCGTGGCTGTCACCTCGACCCTTTCATCTCTTCGGCCCTTTCTGTGGCGGGTGTAGCTGGGCCCCACCTGGGTAGGTGCAGTGGGCTGGGCTTCCTTGGGAACCCAAATTTATTTCAGCTTTGTCAGCTTGTGAGCCAGTGTGTCTTTTGGTGCTACGGTCGAAACGGCGAGCTCCATCTTTCCCTTCATCTTTTCTAGTCCCTGGAAGGAGTTGCGGACTGGAATGGCTGGCACGATGCGGTCCAGGACCACTTTGGACCACTGTCCATTCAGATGGACTTAGATGGTCCCGACAGTCATAGACTTGCCAGAGTTGGAGATTCGGCATCCCGTGGCAGCGCCAGCATTGTTCCTTCAGAGCCTCCTCCGATGGGATACCGACCCCTGGTGCGATAGACCGGCAGCCTGGTGCACATGGTGCACGTTGCAGCCCAACGCCCTTGCCGGAGCATTGTTGCTACTCTTGGCCACAGCTCTGCCGGTAGCAGCTTCAGTGGCTCCCGGGATGGGAGCGTTGGGCTCGGGCTCGGGCTCGTCGGATGCCTCCACGTCTAGGATGTTGACGAAGGCTACCCCAAGGAAGTTAGGGAAGCCCACAACCGGAGGGAAGCTCCCGAAGTAGAGTGGGACGGCGAGGTAGCCTTCTCGGACATGGCTCTCCTCGACTTGCGGGCCAAAGGAGACCGCCATTCTCGAGGTTGAAATGTGATTTTCCTGCATTTGCAAAGATGAAACAATTAGCTACACGGGGCATACCCCAGATCTGACCTCTGGCACTAACGCTGGGCACTTGAACCATGCTGAGCCTCAGGTGCACTCCTCTGAAGCCCCACCTCGCCTGAAACATGGTGAAAACACGCAGGGGATGAGTCTCAAAATAAGACTCAGTAGGGATCACCCGAACCCTACCTCACATAACGGAAAACCGATACATTAGCAGCTAAGCAAGTACCTTGAAAGTAAAAGCCCTGCACTACAAATATCGATCTCACAGTGTGAAGACCCACACATGCATGCGATGGTGAAACAACCAGAGCTCAATGGTCAACACGACCAAAATAGACAGCTGCTCCCTGTCCAGTACTTGAGTACCTCCCACTAGAAGCACAGCCGGTAGCGTCCTCTGACGTCTTACACCACACCACAGGTGTCTACCTGACACACTAGCGCCTAGCAGAGGCAAGGACACCATACAAGTAACCACAAAGTGAGTGACTAGCTGGGGTCACGCTCATCAGTGTGCATCCTACTGCCCCTAACCATGTGTGCACATATAGACCATGCGTCCTAGGTCTAGCCTCTGACTGGTTTTCCCCCTAGCCAGACTCTGGTGACTGACGTGGGGCCCGACAGAAACCAGTCTAAAAATTATCTCTCAGGGTAGCCTCTCCACCACTCCACCACTCCCTGGTGGGACCTCACGCGTGTAAGTAGGCTACGACTAGTGGAGGGTCACTGAAGGAGTAGACTCTCAATCCACGAAAACAATGTCATAGTCCGACCAGTACGAGACCACACCGTCGCACAGTGACTCTGGTCAACGAAGAAACAGGACTGCAACCCACTCGGGGTAGTCCAAAGCTTGACGGCCCAACCCTGGTGTGTCACAGGCTGTGCGGACCAACCCTGGTGCGCCTCGGTAACCTGACGGACCAACTCAGGTGCATTAGGCACTCGGTGTGAAACGAACTGTAACGCGCCTATGCTGGTGCGTCACTGCACCTGATAGACCTAAACAGATGCATCAGGGTATGAGATGAAGCAAGCCGTAACGCACTCCTCCAGGGGCATTATGGTTCCTAATGGACCAACCCTGGCGCGTTAGGTCACGGGACCAAGCTGGCTATAATGCACACCTCTAGGGGTGGTACAGTCCCTAACGGACCAGCTCAGGTGCATTAGGTGGAAGGGTGCATCAACCCTAACGCGCCTTCCTAGAGGCGCCACACTACCCTGACACCCCACTCTTGGTGCGTCAGGCGTCTATGACCCCCAACGGTCAGAAAATAATGGTCAAAAATCAACAGTTGAATCGTCACTCTGACGGTCGACTCTAGGGGCGTCACACCCCTGTGGCGGTCTGTCATGGGACCATCCGGCCCACAGATGCCAAGCCAAATCTCAACGGAGTGTAACGCACCTCCCTGGGCACGTTACGTACTGTGGCGGTCACTGGAGCGACTGCCACACCGCTCCGATGGTGAAACGGCGAAGAAGACCCAAAAATGCCAACCACGCCCCCATACCTCCATGGGAGAGGGGGAAATCAAGGGGGAAGCTCTCCTGGGACCCTTAGCATGATTCTAGGCCATTAAAATGCCGAATCACGGCTTAAATGTATAGATCAGGCGAACTCTCCCCAAATCATGATTTTTCCCTAACCCTCTCAAAAATGCCCCTCTCAGTCTCACACCGGGCTAGAAATCATGGGAATGAAATGCGTGGAGCTAGGGAACGTCACCCTACCTTCACTTCGCATCGAGGTGCGCTAGATCATCCACAAATCATGAAAGAAGCTTTTAGAACCCTCGTCCCTTCACGATCTCCCACAAGCTTTACGCAGCCACGATCGCCTCTCCATCGCCATCATCGCCACGCCGCAGCCCCGTGCCGTCTGCAGCTGGAGGGGATGCTGTCGCAGTCGTCGGTCGAAGAGGAGGAAGCATTCATAGTCCGTGCACACTTTGTTCAAAACAAAGTCCATGCATCCTGTTCCACCCATGTCCGTGCACATTTCATTTTCATTTCCCAAGTCCGTGCACGTTTTCGTTTGCCCTTGTGTGTGTTAAAGTCCATGCAGGTTTTTATGCTAAGTCTATAATTGAATGTCTGCGCATGTGTTAAGTCAATGCAAGTTTTGGACTTAGAAATATCCTGCTCGATGTGCTATTCGTTTACAACTCCATGCACATTCCTTATTGCATTGAACATTAAGTCTGTGCACGTTCAAAGTCCGTGCATGGCTTAGTCTTCCAGTAGACACAAGTCCATGCACATTTTGGCTTTGTGTCAAAACATAAGTCCGTGCACATTTTGGCTTTGTGTTAAAACAACTCCGTGCACATTTCGCATTTCTAACTGAGTCCATGCATATTTGCATTGAGGTTGAGTCAAAGTCCATGCATGTACCAATGCCGTGTTAACAAGTCCGTGCATCTTTTGTGTCTGTAGCCTATGCATACTGTAGCAAGGTCCAAGCACACTAAAGTCCGTGCATCTTTTGACTAACCCAAGTCCGGGCACATTTTATCCTTCAAGTCCGTGCACATCAAACCCCGTGCACATTTTGGACTTAGGCTGATTGGCATTGGGTTGCATCATAAGTCCGTGCACATTTTACCCTCCAAGTTAGTGCATACATAAGTCCTTGCATCTTTTGTATCTGAAGTCTGCATCTACTATTGCAAGGTCCAAGCATATAGAAGTCTGTGCACATCTCATGCCCGTGCACATCAAACCCTGAGCATCTCACGTCCGTGCACATAAAATCCCATGCATCTTTCTCACTATCTTCAAAGTCCATGCATGATAGTAAGTCCGTGCATTTTCTCTAAAGTCCTTGCACGCCTGCATCGAGTTCGAGCAGCATCAAGTCCGTGCATAGTCCAAGTCAGTGTAGGTTTTAATCTTCACCATGTCTGAGCATATCTGTTAAAGGTCTGAGCATTGTAAAGTCCGTGCATCTGAGTACATACAAAGTTCATGCACGTCTCTCTTCAGTAGAGTCCGTGCACTTAAAAGTCCATGCACATCTCCAATTGCTTGCTCGTTGAACACAAGTCCGTGCACGTTTAACCTGTGCATATTCTTCCTTTGGGGTCAACCCCATGCATGTCTTGTCCTCGGCACGACACAAGTCTGTGCATGTTTCTTTGAAACATGCATCCGTGCATATATTGTTTCTCCAAACCCATGACTTGCAATCAAGTCCATGTACGATTGCGCTCACCTTGTTTAAATGTCTGAGTATGCATCATGCCAAGTCAGTGTATGTCCGAGCATACACTATTATACTGGCGTTACCAGTCGGAGCATGTCATACCGCGTGTACATTTTCTAGTCAGGGCAAGTCTGAGCAGGTCTGTACTGAGACTGCCTTAGCTGCAGTAAGCCCGCACAGATCCTTTTGCAGTCAGTTCTCTCATACTCCGTGCATACCCCGTGCATTTTTTTCTCTTTCACTATATTGTCAATTGAACTAATGTTTCTACTCTGCGACAGATCTTCACTCGATGAGGATAAGGTTGGCACGTGATCCCAGAGCCCTGGAAGCTGACACATGGATTTCTTAGAGAAGGGGGCACAAGCTCTCCACATGTCTAGGGCATCCTCAGAGTGAAGTTGTATATAAAAAGGTCATCCCTTCTGCAATTCAAGCATATTGTAGTTGAAGATCCCTAGAAGGCAGAGAGTGAAGCGAAGACATCTGAGATCTAGAAGAACAAGAAGAAGAAGAAGTGCAGAGTAGTGAAAAAGTAAAAGAGGAGAGTTCCACAGAGAAAAAGAAAGTGAGAGCAGCAGAGAGCTAAAGTAG
Source organism: Amorphophallus titanum (assembly GCA_024336825.1). Classification (NCBI taxonomy): domain Eukaryota; kingdom Viridiplantae; phylum Streptophyta; class Magnoliopsida; order Alismatales; family Araceae; genus Amorphophallus; species Amorphophallus titanum. The sequence goes on along the minus strand of JANBPO010002059.1, from coordinate 8,384 downwards.
AAGAAGAAGAAGGAATAGAAGAAGAAGGAGATCAGAGAAAGAGAGAGTGACTGGACTAGCTGAGGTCGCGCTCGTCAGCGCGGGTCCGAACCCTCAGTCTCGTGTGCACACTCAGACCATACGCCCTAGGCCTGTCCTCAAGCTAGTATTTCCCCCTAAGCCCGGACTAGGCTGTACGCGGGAGCCCTGCGGTAACCAGTGTAGTCACCGCCTCTCTCGGGTCAGCCACTCCACCACTCCCGGGTAGGTTAGCACGTGCGTGCTGTAAGAAGGCTACGACTAGTGGACATGTCACCAGAAGGAAGAACTGACTCACGGAAACCATTGTCGAAGAAATGGGACGGCACACACTCGGTGCAGCACAGAGCCTGACGGTCCAACCTTGGGCCGTCACAGGCATTGGCGGTCTATCCTTGGGTCGTCACAGTGGTCTGGCGGCCCAACTCAGGTGCGTCAAACACCCGGTGCAAAACCAGCTGTGACGCGCCAATCCTGGTGTGTCACAGTCTCTGACGGACCATCTCTGGTGCGTCAGAAGGCACAATGAAACTGGCTGTGACGCACACCCCTCGGGGCAACATAGTCTCTAACGGTCTGCGCGTTAGAAGCTAGGGACGCGTCAGCACTGACGCTCCCCCACAGGGGCGTCACAAGGCTCTGACACACCCACCCAGGGGCGTTACAAGCCAATGGTGAAACAGGCTCTGACGCACTAGCCTTAGTGCGCCACAGCTCCTAACGGACCAATCCTGATACATTAGGGGACGGGCTACGTCAACTCTGACGCACCCTTAAAGGGGCGTCACAATGTTGTAACGCGCCACTCTGGACACGTCACAGCACATGTGACCCCAACGGTAAAAAACCAACGGTCGGATTCAACGGTTGACTCGCCAATGTGGCGGTCAAACCCAGGCACGTTACAGTCTCTGGCGGTCTATCGTGGGACCGTCAGAACCACCCATGCCCTGCCGACAAACAAGCCCCGTGTGACGCACTCCCTTGGGCACGTCACGGCATGTAACGCACCTCCCCTGGGGCGTTACAGCCTGTGACGGTCACTGGAACGACCGCCACACCGTCTCGGCGGTGAACCGGCAGAAAATCCCAAAAATTCCATCCACGCCCCCATACCTCCATAGGAGTGGGAGAAAACAAGGGGGAAGCCCCCAAATCACCCCTAGCATGCATCTATGGCCTCGGATCGGCCAAAAACATGGTAAAACAGTGGATCGGCTCACAACCCCAAACATGAAGTTTCACCCTAACCTGCCCAAAAATACCCCTCTTGGCTCCCTTACGGCCTACAAATTCGGGGGAACGATGGGATGAGTATAGGGATTCGTCATCCTACCTCAATGGAGTGAATGCTCCACCGAATCGCTGTCGAAATCAAGGAAGAAGCTTTTACACACCGCACTCTCCGCCTCCCACTGCGAAAAGAAGACTCCCGGGATCGCCTCGCCGCCACGCCGTTGCCGGAGTGAAGGAGGCTGCATCTCGGTCGCCCGGGGGAGAAGAATGGCACGGTGGGGAGGGCGCTCTCCAATGGTTGGAAGAAGAAAGAAGAAGAAGAAGAAAAGGTAAAAGAAAAAGGAAAAAGGGTTTGGGTATTTATAGGAAAATATAAAAAATATTAAAAATAAAAAATATATATATTCTCGATCCTCGTGACACGTTGATCACAACTGTACCACTCGTGGATAGATGAACGACCCGGTTCACCTGCTACAGGGTTCTGTAGACTTTTTCGAATCACACGCGCGGGAATCGAAAAACACACAGAAAAAGTCGCGGAACGCATTTTGACCTCCGAAACTGACCCAAATCACACGGATCCGAACACGAAAGATGTCCAGAAGATAATTTCGGACAGAACGGGCACAAATTCTCTGAGAAAGTAAGTTCGGGACCCGAGAAGAATGATCTGAAGGGTCCGGGACATCACAGCCCCCCCTAAACAAATTTCGTCCTTGAGTCCTCCAAGGGCTCCAAGGCTTAATGGGCTTAGAAATGATCATAAATGGGCTCGAAATAGGTTTAAAGAAGACTCCAAAATAATGGTTAATTTAGGACATCACGGAGATAAATAAGAGAAATAACGTAACTTATGGGATAAAACAGGTGTCAACAACGACGTGCGAGCTCGGCCCAATAAGAGGAGGCCCAGCCCAAGAGGGCATTGGATTCCATGATGCGGAATGGCTACGGCCCAAGCGCAGTTATCGCCGAAGGACTCTCCGGCGACCGACCGTTGCCCCCACGACGTTGGCCTTGATCCCATAACGGGCGAGCATGCCGCATAAGCGCCGTAAGACTCGCCCCGGGACCGACCGACGGCAGGGTAATCGCCCCCCAACGAAAAATTCTCGCCATGATAGCGGAGAAATGTTACTCTACTACAGACGCCCTTTTCTATCAAGGGATAAGACTCCTTACTCCAGGACAACTCCCTATAAAAGGAAGATCGACAAAAGAGAAGAGCACGATGGTTCACTCCGCTACTACGCTGCCTCAGAGAACAGAGCTACTACCCCTGCCAAACAAGGTGAAGAAGAGAGTGACGGCCTATACTCTAAGAGAGTTTCTTCCCAGCAGCCTTACCACCCAGCGAGTACTCTTCGAGTGAACACTGGGACCGACGAGCACTCGTCTGGAGGACCTCCATCGACTCGACGACCTCCTACGGCGATCTCTCTCTCTCTCTCCCCCCTGCTCGATCTTCTATGCGCTCTATTATTCCGTTGCTGACTTAAGCATCAAAGGGTTGTCCCCTGGGGTAATATCCGGGACTCCTTCTGACATCTCTTCGGCTTCCTGGTGATTTGCAGACTTCCACGGGCGCGAGACGACTTCTCCTACAAATAAATAGAGAAGGTGATACGTGACTTAGGAACTATTTTTCTGCCTCTACACTTCTTGGCGCCGTTTGTGGGAACCTCGAGCAAAAGACTATGGCACCCTGTGGAAGTCTCCGCAACACTAGCAACTGGGGGCGTAGGTCCCACCATGGACCCAGCTCTCGGCGGGAGTCGCAAGAAGCTTCTTCCGCCCACCCCCGATAGGAGGTCACCCCAGGTGACCTCGATGAACTGTGTCAGCAAATCCGGGCCCTGGCAGAACTCTGCCAGGAGCTCCGGGACCAACGGGCCAACCCCAAGCACATCATGTCCGAACGACGTGAGTATGAGAGATGCCATGCTGGGGGAAACCCCCGTTCAGTACGAGAGGCATCCCACGCCTCGGCGACTATGACTCGACGATCTCGTAGCGTGCCCACGCCAAGGGTGTGCAGCCCACTCCACTCCAATCTGGAGATGGACCGTCGACTCCATTATTTTGAAGAGATAGAGGACAAGGTCTGGTATTTGGACGACGTCCTCTTGGCCACCAAGAATCACGGCCTAATCGATGATGATCCAAATTTCCATGCTCCCTTCTCCAGGGAAATAATGAAAGTCCCCATATTGCCAAAGCTTCAACTGTCATTATTCACCTCCTACGACGGCACGACCGACCCAGTCGACCACATGCACAGTTTCGAGTCCCACTTGGTGTTCCACCAGGCCTTAGACACTATGAAGTGCCTAGCATTCGTTATGACCCTCCGGGAGAATGCCCAGGCTTGGTTCGAGTCCCTACCGGCCGGGATTATAACCTCCTTCCAGCAGCTCAAGAAGCTGTTCAAAGAGAACTTTGTTGGCTGCCGAAAGGTGGCCAAGTCCGCGGTGACCCTGCTCGCGCTCAAGCAGGGGAAGGAGGAGACGCTGTAGGATTTTGTCTCCCGCTTCCGATCAGAGGCACTACGGATCCCACACCTTGACGTCGGCATCGCCATCGCAGCGCTCACCCAGGGGACGTGGGACCACATCCTTCGATGCGCCCTCAAGGGTTGAGGCCCCGACGACTCTCCCAGATCTCCTCGCCCTAGTGCAGAAGCATGCACGCCGCGAGGAGAACATGGCGACCCTGGGCCACGCGGCCGGAGCCGATCGGTCTGACCGCAAGAGATCTGCCGACCCCCCGCGAGAGGGTCAAAATAATCAGGAGCGGTGCGACGGAGACTGCCGCGACTGCCCCGAGAAGGAGAGGGGCAGCTATCACCACTACACGTCCCTGACGGCTCCACCAGACCAGATACTAATGGAGATCTGTGAGGAGCCATTCCTTAAGTGGTCTCCTCAGATGAAGTCTGATCCGAGCACGCGGAGAAAAAGAAGTACTGCCTCTACCATCGTGACCATGGCCACAACACCGCCAATTGCATCAACCTGAGGGATGCTATCGAGGACCTCGTCCGGAGGGGACTCCTCGACAAGTTCCTCGCCAAGGCGACAGAACGGCGACAGAACGATGACAGAAGATGCCCCCACCAATCGACAACTGGCCCAATGGGAAGGATATCATGATGATCTCCGGGGGACCAATTGCGGGAGGAGATAGCGCGAGCAGGAGGCGACAGTATGCAACGGCGGTCTGCACTACGGACCAAGGTGATGACACTCTGTGTGGGAACTCCACCCCAGGCCGTCTAGGGGACCCCATTATCTTCTCCGACGATGACCTGGAGGGTGTAACTACGCCCCACTCCGATGCTTTGGTGGTCTCGGCCACCATTAACCAATGAACTGTGTGTCGCATTTTAGTGGACAATGGAAGCAGACCTGATGTGATTGCTTACGACTGCCTTGTTCTTATGGGTGTGGATGTGTCTCGACTAACACCATTGAACACGCCGCTATATGGGTTCTCGGGAACGACCATCCGCCCAGAGGTCCGCATCTCACTCCCGATCACATTCAGGACCAAGCCAAGAGAGGTAACCTTCCTCGCTGACTTTATCGTAGTTCGTGCGATGATAGGGTATAATGTCATCATTGGCTAAGGGATCCTCGGAACGCTCAGAGGTGTTCCCTCCTCTTACCACCAAAAGCTTAAGTTCCCCACCCTCCGAGGGGTAGGAGAGGTCCAAGGGGACCAATGAGAGTCCAAGAGATGCTACCTCATCTCCATGCGTACCGAAGAAGCACCACCTGAGAAGAAGGCTAGGACCCAAGATCTAGGCCCGAGCACGAGCGCTCCGACGGAAGACTTATACCTCATCCAGGTGGGAGAAGATCCGGGCAGAACACTGAGGATCGGCGCGAGCCTACCCGAGCACGACAGGCAAGCCTATGCAATGTTTCACATTGCTAATCAGGACGTGTTCGCTTGGTCCGAGAATGAGCTCCCCGGAATCCCACCAGAGGTTATCACACACCAACAAAGGCTAGACCCCTCTTACGACCCAGTCTAGTAGTGCCGAAGGCGTTGTAACCCCGAGTGACAGACCGTCATTAGAGAGCAAGTGAGTGAGAAGCTATGCTCAGGGCTGCTAAGGCCTACTCAATACCCCGACTGGGTAGCCAACGTGGTCCTGGTCCCCAAGAGCAATGGGTAGTGACGGATGTACGTCGACTATACCAAACTCAACAAAGCTACACCCAAGGATAGCTTCCCTATGCCGTGGATCGACCAATTAGTCGACGCGACTGTTGGGCATGAAATGCTGAGCTTCTTAGATGCCTACTCTGGGTATCACCAAATCAGCATGCACGAATCCGACCAGGATAAGACAGCGTTCATCACCGATCATGGCCTCTACTACTACATTCGAATGCCATTCAGGCTGAAGAACGCGGGGGCAACCTACCAGCGCCTTGTTAACCACATGTTTGACTCACAGATCAATCGCAACATGGAGGTATACATCGACGACATGCTCGTCAAAAGCCTCCAAGCCGCCGAGCACTTGGATGACCTGGCGGAGACCTTCGCCCACTTAGAAGGTACAACATGAAGCTAAACCCAGCTAAGTGCGTGTTCGGAGTACGGTCAGGGAAGTTCTTAGGCTTCCTCATCACTCACCGAGGAATTGAGGCCAACCCCGACCAGATCTAGGTAGTGCTGGAGATGCAGTGGCCAGGCCATGTAAGGGACGTACAGTACCTCATCGGTCGCATCGCCACCTTGGCTCGATTCCTATCCCGGGCCGTCGAATGGTGCCTTCCTTTTTTCGGCTGATCAAACAAGCTAATCAAGCGCCGGAGAAGAAAGGGCACATCGACTGGGACCAGGAGTGCGAGCAGGCATTCGAAGAGCTAAAATGCTACCTTGCATCCCCTCCCGTCCTGTCCAAGTCGCAAAAGGGGGAGGAATTACTCTTGTATCTATCCGTGACGTCGAGCACCATGAGTGCCATCCTCACACAGGAAGAGGTAGGGGTTATGAAGCCCATCTACTACATCAGCTGGGCCCTGCAGGGCCTAGAGTTTCGATACTCACGAACTAAAAAGTTCACCCTTGCACTTATTACGGCTGCTCGCAAGCTACGACCATATTTCTTGGCTCACCCTATCGTCGTCCTCACTGATCAGCCACTATGACAAATCCTCCAGAACCTTGACGCCTCGGGAAGGCTAAATCTTGGTGACGGAAAGACACTCAGAAACCACACAAAGAAACCATAGGGACACTCACCTCGAGTCACGAGACTCTCATCACACGATGGGATTACTTCCCACTAGAAGCAAGGCCGGATGCATCCCCAGGCGACTTAGTCCCCACCTTAGGTGTCTCCCTACTAGTCCCAGGTGGACACTGAGACGCTGAACCAATAATCGAAACACATAACAAGGACTAGCTGGGATCGTGCTCATCAGTGCAGGCCTGGAGCCCCCAACTACGTGTGCACACACAGACCATGCATCCTAGGTCAGGTCCTCTAGCTGATTTTTTCCCCCAGCACAAACTTGGCTACAAGACAAGGGGCCCTATGGTAACCAGCCTAAAATCATCTCTCTCGGGTGTAGCTCTCCACCTACTCCCAGGTGCGTCAGCACACGCGTGCCCAGGTAGCTACAGTGGCTCTCCACCTGCTCTGCTCCTAGGTGGGTCAGCACGTGAGTGCTCAAGCAAGCCATAACTAGTGGGGGGCACTAAGGGTGAGACTCTCAATGGAAACCACCGGGGACATAGACAGGCTATGCACAAGCCTGTCATAACTAACTCGAGAAATGGGTGGCAAGAAGTCATCAGACTCTAGGCAGTCCACTAGACCTACTAAGACAACGGTTCTTGAGTCACAAGACTTGGGGTCAAGACCGTTGCACAGGACGGATCCATGCTGTCAATCTTGCCTATCCCTAGGTTAGAAAGCACAGTATAATAATTATTTGGGCAGCTTACCACCACCAACCCCAATCCCTTCCAAAGGGAAGCTATGAAACCTTCCAGCACCAGGCTGGGTAATTGGACTCGCAGTCCACAGGCCATACGCATGTCCCACACGGAAATCACTTCCTGAGGAAACCAACGACATGTGGGAATAGCCCTCCGCACTCATCCCAACCTGCGACGACTCAATTAAGTGCAAACACGGAAGCCCGGAACACAAGAGGGTCACCTGGACCCTTAAACTCACGGGCATGCTAATCTAGGTGAAACGGTACCTTCGGACACACAAAAATACAGTCATGGTCCCCACGGGGTGTCCAGGATATCCACGAGGCCAAAGGTCGACCAAAGGGTCACAACCGGTCGACCGAGGGCTGAAACGGGCGAGACTGGTGCAATTCAATCGACTAGCCCCATTGGGTCAGTCGACCAAAGCACCCTGTGCCGGTCAGTCAACTGGAGCAGTCCGATCGGTCGACCGGCGCAACCAGTGACATCGATGCAGCACGGGCAGCATCGACCCCTCCTGTCGCTGTCGATCGACCGGCGCCCAAGGGTCGGTCGACCGAAATCTATAGCACGCCATGTTTTCAGCAAGGCCATTTGGTCGACCTACGCCAAGCGTTTGGTCGACCGAAAATGACGGTGACCCCGTCTGAACCCACTCCTGGGGCACGGTTTCCACGCCCACTTGACCCCAGTCAAGGGGGAAAACACTGGGGACCATTCCCTGGGTCCCAAAACACCAAAAAGTACGTAAATAAATGGAAAAATGTCACTCAATCTGATAAATCCATCACACACCCCAAAAACATGATTTTAAGCCGTGACATGAAATAAATCCTGCTCGGCTCACCACGGCCTATGAAACACGTGAGAAAGGAAGTACACAGGTTAGGGAACCATGTCCCTACCTCCGCCTAAGATTTCACACACCGTGTACGCCGTTTCATCGTGAAACCCTTACCGGGGCCTCGAACTCGCGATCATCACACGTCACGCCATCATCCTATTGGTTATGTATGTCCTCAAGCCAATCATAACATGTACAATCTTGTTCATTAATAATGATAAAGACTTTTAATATTCATTATGTGTGATTCATTTATTGTTTCATAATGAAGTCCATGAATATGTGCAATGGATATTAATTATGATGAGATCATAAC
>JANBPO010002057.1:15149716-15369906 GCA_024336825.1 Amorphophallus titanum | reverse complement strand
ACTGACCGCTGGGATGTCAGGATCCCAACCCCACCAGTTTCGTGTCGATTGGTCGTCATTTGGGGCCGGTAGGAGTCTGGAAGCGTGGTGACTCGATTTGGGTCGATTCGTCAGAATCGCCCAGATCTCTCGATTTAGAGCGTTTCGCGGTGTGCATGTGGTGGTTTTGGAATCCTTAAAGGATTTCCTACCATTTGGATGTATTTCCCTTGCGCTACGGCGTGCATGGGGTGTGGAACGGGCTGATTTGGCCATTTCACTATTTTCACTGTCGGATTGGCATAACGGTCTTACAAGAGGTCGTTATGTGCATAACGGTCCCCCGATAGACCATTATGCATCGTTTATGGATTTTCATCTTCGGAGGTCTTGGAGCATAATGGACCAAGATAGGTCCGTTATGTGGAGCATAACGCCGCTGTCCAGGTGCGTTATGGTCTTGTGGTTTTTGAGGCTAACTGCCATGTCAGTCCTCTCGATGATCGTGTCTACCTCGAAGACTGTGTCAGTCGGTTTGCATAACAGACTCCTCCCCGTGCGTTATGATTAAGATAACGCTTAGGTGCAGATCCGTTATGGTCTATTGACCGATGTTTTGACTAGGTATGGCGGTTGATATAATGCGCCTCACCTTATGCATTATGTGGATGTAACGGATTGGGTGTGGTCCGTTATATGCCCCTGGTCCATGATTATTGGGTCCTCGTGTCTGTTGGGTATAACGCACCTACCCTTGTGTGTTATACTAAGTATGGCATGCCTACTGTGGTCTGTTATACTTCGTGTCATTCACGTTTTGGGTCTGTTGGACATAACGCCCCCCATGGGTGCATTATATTGATGTAACGCCCCTATGCTGGCGCATTATATAGTCTGTTGTAGTTTTCAATCTGGTTGGCATAACGCCCCTCCGGTGGTGCGTTATGTGGGTATAGGGACCCTATGCTGGTGCGTTATAGTCCTGTTGCCGTATCAACCATTTGCTGTGCTGTGTTGTGCGTCTGTGCATCTGTCTGTCTTAGGTCCTTGTTTAGGGCGTTGTATGTCTGTCGGTGGTTGTCTGGATTGGTCGGTTTAGGTGACTGGCTATGATCTTTTCCTAGACTACGATAGTACCCTAACGACTCAATCTAGAAGCCACCATTGTCCGTGTCTCTGGTTGCGTAGTGGCTATCTCTTGACTGTTGGGTTTTCCCCTAGCAGTTGATTGACAAGTTGCTCTTCCCAGAGTGTTGTCGTCTCCTGTCGCTTGTGTTCCTGTTGATTCTGTTTGCTTGTGCTGCGGTGGCGGTGGATACGTTAGTGTGTCGGTGTCGTGTCTGGTTCCGGTCGACCCGGGGTTACCTAGTGGTTGGTAGGAAGTCTTGTTGTGTCTCAGCGCCCTTGTCCAATTCGAGACATTGGTTCTGGATGTCTCAAGGTACCATTCTACCTCGATTTACGTATCCAGGTGTACTGAGGGTTCTTAGTGCCCCCTCCGATCTCTGTGTGTCACTTTCTCGGAACATCGTTTCCCTTGGCTTAGGATTAGACCGATTGGCAGCTTGTTCCACTATGTGCGACGATCCTGACTCAGAGTCATAGGACTCAAGGACCGTTGTGGCTGTAGGCCTAGTTGCCTTGTCTTGAGCTTGTTGGCAGTCTCCTGTGCTACCTCTGGTGCTGTGAAGTGTGTGTTACAGGGCACTCTTGCCTGTATGTACTTCAGCACTCATGTTTTGGAGTCTGTGTCTTGTGAGCCTTCACTAGTCGTAGCCTTACGGCACGCTTCGGCGTGACGACTTCTACAGCGGGGCACTTCCGATTCACGATTTTTAAGCTAGTTTCTGTCGGCTCCCACAGTTACCGTTGCATCCTACGGGGGGAGAAAACTAGCTAGAGGCCTGGCTTAGGCAAAAGCCAGTGTGTGCACACGTGGTCAGGGGAGGACGTGGGTGACGGCGGGGCGGTCGTGCGGACGTGCGGCGAGCATGGGACGCGCGGGAAGGTGGGGTTTTCAACGATGTTCTTCGTGGGATCGAGCTCGGATCGTCTCGTAGCGAACCGGAGATAGGGTGATGATCCCTAGCTTAGTGTCGTTCCATTTCCGTGATTTGTAGGCCAAGGCGAGGTCGAGTGGGGTCATTTTTACGCCGGGAAGGGAAAATCATGTCACTGGGTGAGTTCGCCTGATCCACCGTTTCACGTCGCGATTCCGCATTTCAAGAGTATAGAAGCATACTAGGGGGCTTGGGGGTTCTTTTCCCATCGTTTCCCCCTTCGTGGGGCTCGATTTGGGGCCGAAATGGACGATTCTGGCGAGGTTCGCCGTTTTCACGCCAGTGAGCCATGTGCGGTCGAACCAGGGCCCGCACATCCCTTGTGCTGTCCTGTCCTGTCCTGGCCGCCCATCGGCTCGGTGCACTATGAGTCAGGCTCGGCGCGCAGTGGAGTTGAGCGGTCTATCGTGGGACCGCATGTCCCTATGTGCGGCCCCAAGGTGACCACCCATCTCCCGGGGTTTTGACCGTTGTTTGTGACCATTATGCAGTGCTTGGGGGGTGTGCGGCTGGGAGGCTGGCCGTATAGTCCCACGTGGGGCCAAAGTCTGGCCGTATGACCCCTTGTGCGGCCAGGGTCTGGCCGTACGTTGCCGTACGTCACTTGGTGTCGTTGGCAGGTTGTGCGGCCAGGGTTGGACCACACATGCCTTGTGCGGCGAGGTCCTAGCCACCCTTCCCTTGTGCGGCTAGATCCCAACCGCACTTGTGTTCTTACCGTTGGAGGAAGCGCGGCCAGTGGTTGACCGTTCATCTCTTGAGCGGCCCGAGACCAACCGCGCATCCCGTGAGTTTCCGACCGTTGGTTGTTACCGTTACGTAGTGTTTGGGGTGAGCGGCTGGGGTCTGGCCGCATGTCCCCTGAGTGACAATTGGATGGCTGTTCATCCTCGTGCATGAGCGGCCCAGGTGGGACTGCCCATGCCTTTGAACAGTGGTGTCCTAACCGCCCCTCCCCCGAGCGGCTAGTGTCTGACCGTTCATTATTTCTTACCGCTGGGATTGATGGACGGCCAGATTGGACGGTCTTTCTCCCATGCGCGGTTGAGACTTAGCCGTGCATCCTTGAGCGGCCAATGATGGACCGTTCATCGTCTGAGGCCTAGTCGATTATTTCTTCCGTGTCGATTCAAGTCCCGGGTGAGCGGACCTCGATCCACGTGCTGACCTGTGGTCGGACTAATGCTAGGCATCATGTGGGGCACCGTGGGGGTCCTGGGATGTGACATCTTTGACTTACGTCACTGTGAGTCAGTGTTGGCATGAGAGGCAGTCCCCTATACTCCGTCTGGTTCAGACGTTACTTTCTGTTGACTTGAGAGTGGTGGAGAGCTTGAGTGGAGAGCTTGACCCGAGTTAGATGATTTTTAGGCTGGTCTCTGTGGGCCCCTTGCCTTTGCCACCAGAGTCCGATGGGGGGAAAAACCAGCTAGAGGACCCGACCTAGAGCAGATGGTCTGTGTGTGCACACATAGTTGGGAGCTTACGACACGCGCTGACGAGCGTGACCCCAGCTAGTCCTTGTTGTGGTACTTGTGCGTGTCTGAGTCTCGCGCCCGCGGCACTGTAGCTAGACACTTGTGACGCGGTGTAAGACGTCAGGGGACGCATCCGATCGTTCTTCTAGTGAGTAGTGCTCCTGTCTCCTGGTAGTTTCAGACTCGAGTTTTCTACACTGAGCTTCAGTAGTATAGTTCTGTTAGAGTAGACAGTTTTCCCGCTTACTTTTCGCATCTCGTTACTTCTACCATACTCCTGTTAGCTAGAGTAGCATTACTACTTTGTAGGGTTAGTTTTACTGCTGTAGCATAATTTCTACTCATTTAGTCTTCATACTATTTGAGAGAACATGGTTATTAATAAATCTTGGGTTATTTCTATATTGCACGCTCTGTCTGTATGTGTTGAATGCACTACGCTCTGATTGACTTGATCGTTATAGACATCGTCACGCCATTTCCGAGTTATCTTCCGCGCTCGGGACGTGACAAGGTAGCTCGGTTGTTTGTGTCATTGTTGGTCACGTTGTCTACATAGTCGAGTCATCACCTAGAGTCCCAGGTTCGCATCCCGTCCCGCATCAAATTCGGTATCAGAGCAAGGTTAGAGTCTAGGGTCATATTTGAGTCTGCTTTTCCTTTATTTGCACTGCTGTTTAGGGTCAGTTCAGTCTGAGACCACGTTTCAGTCCTAGTTCAGTCTGAGGTTTAGTCCATGTCACTCTGAGTTAAGTCCCCATTCAGTCCCGATCAGCCCCACCTAGAGGTTAGTCCGCTGATGTTCCCATGACACCTTGATTACCCACTCGGAGAGGCACCGATCTTTAGCCTGCACCTATGGCTGAACCTTGGGGTCACGCCTCTGCCGAGTCATCTCTGGATGACATGTTCCAGGCCCTTATGGACCGAATGGATGACCTAGATGGCCGTCTTGAGGGTCGCCCGTGTAGGCCCACCCGGAGAGAGGCCAATGTCTTGCCTGTGTCGATGGCGGGGCCTGCGCCGATGGCTAGGATTGCACCGATGGCTGATTCCTCGGGCCACGCCCCTACAGATTCACCACTGGCTGACCCGATCCACATGTCAACGAATGGTTCGATCCCGCACCCTATCCTTTCTACCGCCACTCTACCGAATGGATCAACAACGGAACTCGATTTCATTTATATGAAGTCGGATAATTGTGTTTCGTCGGATATCGTCGAGTCTCTCTCCAAGATTGGCGAGATTGTCCATAAGGGTGACTTAGCCTTTGTAGAGTTCCAAAAGAAGATCGACTCCGTTCTTTACTTCGATGGCGCATGGTGCAAAATCAGTACGCTAGTGGGTCCATGCATTATACTAGGGCGACCTTGGCTCGAGAAGAGGAGTGCGACCTTCGACTGGAGCGGAGGATCTGCACTTTACATCCTCCTCATTTGTCCAGCGAGTTCATGTTCTACAATGTTATGACACTCATGCCCATAGACTATGTTCAGCCAGTCACCCCTACTTTGCCTACCGATCAGGTGTCACCCGTCATCCATGTTCATCCAATCACCCCTACTTTGCCCGCCGATCAGGTGCTATCTGACACCCCCGTGCCATCTGCCACCCCTATTTTTCCAGTCTCTTTCGACTCTCAGCCAGTTGCCCCTACATTGTTTGCCGTTCCTGTGCTATCCGACACCCCCGTGTAGTCAGTCATCCCTAGTCTGCCAGTCTCTCTCGAGTCTTCTGTTGTGCAGCCTCTTGTCACTATCTTATCGCCATCAACACCCTGTATTGATGCGGTATGGTTCAACTTCTGCCATGCCTATGAGAGGCCGCATCCGAACTTCACTATTCTCGTGATCCATGCCACACATCCGAATAACTTCCCCCAGTCCCTAGATGATTATGGGCGAATCCACCATGAAGCCCCTGTCCCTAGAAATCCCACCTTCGCCCAACTCCTATTAATCTTTACAGATAGGATAGATAGGATGTGCTCTCGTATTGGGCTACCGATTTTCCCTAGGTCACCTTCGAGATAGGACGAAGTCATGTCAGAACCTAAGGAGGTCGTGGCTGGCATTGTAATGCCTTGGATCCTTCGGATCGGAATCAGAGAGCTTTCAGAACGCTTTCATGGCTCCCGAATTGTGTTTTACGATCCATGTGGATTTTTCCCCTACATAAGTTGCGTAATCTTGTGGAGAGTGAACCGTTGAGTTTTGAAACTCCGGGACGCTACAGGGCATTGTGCTCTTTCTTTGGGGGTTGTAGACTGACGACGCTCTCCAGTCGATATGGAAATTGACCGCCAGAGCATAAACAATCTTGTTCTTGAATGGCGTGCCATTATCGGATATAATCCGACTGGGGGTGCCGAATCTGTATATAATATAGTGTCTCACGAAGCGGGCAACTATCTCCCCTGTGACTTCCTGTAGCAGGATGGCTTCTGCCCATCGGGAGAAGTAGTCAATGGCAGCCAATGTGAACTTGTGCCCTTGGGATGATGGTGGGAATGGTCCCACAATATCCATGACTCATTCTGCAAATGGCCAAGTAGGCGCTGTTGGGTGGAGCGGATTAGGAGGCCTTCGAGGCACTGGGACAAAGGCTTGACATTGGTGACATGTACGGGCATATTGGTTGCAATCTCTGTACATAGTGGGCCAGTAAAACCCTTTGAGCTTGATGCTATTCTTCATATTGGCTCCTGCTTGGTGAGCCCCACACAGTCCGGAGTGGACCTCGTGCATGACAGTCTTCGCCTCCTTAGATGAAAGACACCGTAGGAGGACCGACCGATCCTTTTCATGGACGAGCCTGAAGAGCAGGCCGTCGATCAGCTGGTAGGATGTTGCCCTGCGTAGCAGTTGCACCCTCTGAGCCCGATCAGGAGGGAGCCAGCCATTTTTTTATTTTTATGATCGCCTCGCGCCAATCTTCTTCTTCGGGAGCATTCTCCTCTTGAATGTTGTCGACCTCATAGACAGTAAGGCCAGACTCTTCGTCGAGCACACTTGACATGAGTCTTCGGTGTCTGACTGTAATATTCAGTTCTCCCTCAGGCTAGAGCTTTAGGGCTGCTGCCAATTTTGCCAAAGCATCAGCCTGGGAGTTGCTGCCTCTGGGGACATGGCCTATTTCGAATAGGTAAAATTTTTCCTTGAGCCTCATGACGACTGCATGGTAAGGGATGAGCTCCTTTTTCCGGACGTCGTAGACGCCCAGGACCTGTCAAATGACGAGCTGAGAATCCCCGTGGACTTTGATGCACTTAATGTCCATCTCTAGTGCCAATTGAAGCCCAATAATAAGCGCTTCATACTCTGCCTCATTATTAGTCAGGGACTTCATGAGAGCGCAAGAGTTGTGAAGAATGCCGCCTTGCGGAGATACGAAAACGATCCTTGCACCTGAAACGAATTCTGTAAGGCCGCCTGCCCTTCTGATTGTTCGGGAAGAGCCATCAAAGTACAACTCCCAATATGGGAGGTCAAGGGTGAGAACGCTCGGCTCCGCCTGTGGTGGGACATCTCCAGAATGCTCCCCGGTTTCTTGAGAAGGTACCAGCACCTCTTCATCGGGCAGCTCGAAGTTGAGTGGCTAATCTTCTGGCACAGGGTGCGCTGCTAAGAACTTCGCCATTCTTTGTCCCTTGATGGCCTTGCGTGGGACGAAGGTGATATCAAACTCCATGAGGATAAGTGCCCACTTGCCGAGCCTACCAGAGAGGACGGGCTGGTTGAGCAGATGTTTGAGTGGATCACATTTTGAGATGAGCTCCACCCGGTGAGCTAGAAGATTAGCCACTTGACAGCAAACACCAGAGCTAGGCACACCTTCTCCATAGGCGCGTACCGATGCTCAGGCCCGATCAGTTTCCGAGGTAGTACAGCGGTTGTTCCTTGCCCTCTTCATTGGTCTGGGCTAAAAGCGCCCCCAAAGAGGCATCCATGGCAGCAATATATAGAATAAGAGGCTTCCCTCTGATAGGCGCCCCTAGGACTGGAGGAGTCAGCAGGTATTCCTTGATTTGCTCGAATGCCTTCTGACAATCTTCATCCCATATGAAGGGTGCTCATTTCTTCATCAATTTGCCGAAAGACAGGCACCTTCCTGAGAGGTTAGAAATAAACCGCCTAATATAGGCGAGTCTTCCTTGAAGAGATCTGAGCTCTGTCAGACTGGGTTATATTCCAGTCAATAAAAAGAGGTTTGAAAATAAGTTATCAACCTCATTTGTGAGCTGTTCTGAAAACCTAAAAACTCCTTCTCAATCTGTCTTTCAGTTTACAGCTCAGAAAACTGAAGATTCATCAAAAAATTTGAAAAAGAATGAAAAGAAGAAAATGAATGTGAATCTGAAAAAGACTAGATTTGTTTCTGCTAGTTCTATGAACTCTGTTCATGCTGAGAATTCTCCAATGTCTGTGAAGTTTGATGGATCAGTGCATGTTAATGAAAACTTCTCAATTCATTCACATGCACACACAAAAAGTGTCTCATGTCATTATTGTGGTAAGATGGGTCATGTTATTGATGACTGCCAAGTGATGATGGCAGATGACGTGAGGGCTCTGAAGAAAGTGAATGCTTCTCATAGTAAAAATAAAAATAGGCAAAAAATCTTTAGTAACATTTCTAGTAGATATGTAAATGTGCATGTTGAGTCAAAAGTTTCTTCAAACAGGCATGTAAATAGGAATAAGAACAGGACTTCATGTTTCAATGGTGGTAGATATAGCGAGTCCTCGCAAACCGTGGGTTCCCACATAGTGGCCAAGCAGGTTGTACCAGTTGGAGACCTGTGTAGGTAACCCCTGGGCTTGAGTGAACTTCCTGCTAGACCCCCCGGAGAGGACCTTCCCCCTGTATCTATTCTCTTCTCCTCCTGAGAGAATCGAAACTACAAAAAAAACATAAAAAGCTAGAAAAACCAAACCTCTTGGGGCATTGCTGTGCATAACTTGTGTGTTTAATTTCATAACTCACCCCTTCCCTTCCTCCTTCACACCGGGCAGTCTCGGTGAAGATGGAAAGGGTTTTTAGCAATCCGACCTTTGAGGAGGAATTTATTCCTCAACATGAATCGAAGATTAGAGGCAATCCTCTATTTGAGATAGAGGACAGCCACCCGACTGCCTTCATAGGCATGTTCTCAACTGCACAAAATGATGGCATCCTTGCCGATTCGGCATCCTGTCACAGTGACCATGATCACATCAGCCCTCGGGCTCCCACTTTGTCACCACATGAGGATCAGAAGTTGATCAGCGTGCTATCCCGCTATGCCCCCGAGGAGCTGGTCACGATGGTCATGCGGGGTAAAGCCCCCACCGCTCTGCATGTCTCCCCTCAAGCTACACCTCCCCAGGTTCAAACTCCCTTCCAAGGGTCCTCTAGCCAACCCCCACGAGAGATTCCACTTCAATCCAGTCACTTCATGGCTCCTCAAGGGACCCCTCAACCCCCAATTCCTCCTATCTCGGTCACTCCATCCAAGGGGGTAGATCCCGCATTTAAATAGGAAATCCAAAGCTACATTCGGCAAGTGGTGGCTGAAAGCATGTTGTCTTCATGCCCTCATTCCCTGGCACAATATTGCAAGCTATCTAATGCTTACTTCCCATCGGGTTTCAAGGCTCCTAAGTACAAGAGGTACGATGGTACCATCGACCCGCACTATCATCTCTCAGATTTCCTTATGGACTCCCACCAATGGTTAAATGATCGAGTGCTATTGGTTCATCTTTTCCAAAAATCCCTCGAGGGCGAGGCCCTATGATGGTTCTCCTCGCTTCCGGTCATCGATCTCCTAAATTTTGATATAGTCTCTGAGCAGTTCCTCGCTCATTTCAGCCATATGTCCTCAATTGCTCCTACCTTGTTTGATTTGGTCATGGAGAAGATGAACCCCGATGAGGACTTCATTCACTTTCCCAACCATTGGAGAATCATGGCCTCTAGGACAGAGGTACCTATTCCTGAATCCTAGGCTGTCACCATGCTAGTGAGCAATGCCACTCCTCAACTCAGGGCTATCCTTATGCTCAGCGAGCTCCACACATTCCCTCAGTGTTATAATCAAGCTCGAATTGTCCAAGCCCAGATAAGGGATTCAACATTACCTCATCTCTTTGAGTCTCACACCAGAGGGCGAAAGGTCCCAACTGTCCCCACCACCGAAGGAGTCACAGTTAATGAACAAGTCAATGTTGTCGGCCCATCCTTTAGGTCCAACACTCGTCATGCTCCACATTCTAATCCACCTGGTTCCAACCAAGGCCAACGCAATCTGAGGCAGTACGTCAATGTCCCTCCACCCCAGAATTACAACCGCACTAGACCGAAGAGGGCTTCTTATCCACCGTTACCAGAAACCTTGGGTGACATTTTCTTTGCCCTCATGTCCTCTTAGGCTATTTAGCTTCCCCCTCAAAGGGATTGGGTTCACCCAATGCTGACACATCTAAATATTGTCCTTATCACCAAGCTCCCAGCCATGATATTTTCAATTGCTTCCAATTCTGGGATTGGGTATAAGACATGAATGACGAGGGGAGAATCAATTGGTCCGATGTCAAGTTAGCCATTGCCAATATTAAGAAGCCTAGCCGAGACCTCGACATCGTGCAAAACCCACTGCCCACTCATCAACCAAACAAGGATCCTTCTAGCTCGAGGCAAAATGAGCAAGTCAACACCGTGATTGGCATGGAACCCTGTGTGCTCAAGAGGACGCAAATGTAGAATGTCGAAGGCTTTCCCGGGTGGTATGGGAAATTGGAAGTAGAAGCCCACGAGCCATGGGCCAGCGTCAACATGTTCTCCCAGGAGCCTAGGTCCTTGACCTTGATTTCGTCTCCTAACCAAACTTTAGCTGCTAACCAAGAGTCTCTCACCTTGATCAATCCACCTCAGTTACCTTCGAAGGAATCTTATGTCCCTTCAAATGCTCAGTCTGGACACGATCGCCCTCTAGTCCTCTTAAGGCCCCCACAGCCAAAGTCTGTCCCACCTTCTACTCCCTTCACTCCCAGTGAGGAATCGGCCTCCCTTTCATTCATCTTCGGATCTCCCGCTCCCTTGCAATCGGTCCGCCCAAAACCTTCAGGATCGGGAGAACCAAAAGAGGCCTCAGTGAATGTCACACTCTGCAACCGCATTATCCCCCCATCCCAAAGGCAATCTCAGCTTGAGGAAGGGGTCAATTCTCAAAGTCCACTGATGGAGTACGACATCCTCCAGCACTTGGATAGGACCCCGGCTAAGGTCTCCATTTTGGAACTCCTCAGGAGGTCCCTTTCACACCAGTCCACCCTACTTCACTTCCTTCAATAAATCATGGTCAACGAGGACCTTCCAACATGTGGCGTGACTGATGCCATCATGGCCCTCACTTGTGGGCCATTCATTTCTTTCTCTGATAAGGACCTCACTCCACCCGAGAGTAGATCACTCCCATTGTGCCTCATTGTCACCCTCAACGGAGTCAAGGTTGACTCCACCCTCATCGACACGAGAGTGTCGATTAATGTCTGCCCCATGAAAATAATTCAAAGGATTGTTCTGAAGGAAGAAAATTTGGAGAAAGTTTGCACCACCATTTCAGCATATGATAACTCAAAGCGATGCGCGAAAGGTAAGGTGACCTTGCAGGTCGATTTAGGGCCGGTGGTCATGTCCTCAGATTTCGTTGCCCTCGAGGTTGACCCCGCATACAAGGCCATCCTGGGACGACCTTGGATAGAGCAAACCCTCGGCATCCCATCAACTGCCCACCAATGCTTAGTTCCCTTATAATGGCAGGGTGATCAAAATCAAGAGTATCCCATTAGTGAAAACTCTCAACGCCATCACTTCCAAATAGATCCCCTTCATGACCATCCCAAATAAGGGCAAAAAGCCAGTCATCTCCATAGCAGGGGCCATAGGGCCCTCTGCCCTATGTCCATCAGGTTCTCTTACTCTTCCTCGGCCAATCACTCATACTAATATCCCGTTCGGCAATGGATGGGAGATGATGGCGAAGATGGGCTTCACCATGGGTAGAGGTTTGGGCCAACATGAGTAGGGTCCCACTCGCAGGATGAGACTCAAGGTCTCCAAGGGTCGCACAGGTCTAGGCTACTCTACTGAGAAAGCAGAAAAGACCACCTAGGCTAGGGGTCTGATTTTTGGTCACTTCGTTCAAGGTCTGATACAGCCAGGAACTTGGCAAGAGCTGAGGGAAAATCCCAACAATCCCCAGGGAGAGGTTCCCTATAATCTCCCACTCGAGGAAGACTTCGGTCTTCTCTCTTTGTTTCATCTCGACAAACCTCCTGATGATGCCTCTTTGGTAGGCACGTTCCTTGCTCTAGACAGGTCATCCCCTATTCGTTTCATTCCTTTTCAATTCCAACCACCGTTTCCTCCACTCCTCACCTATCCAGTTGTGGGTCAACCAACCCACGTTGTCTACGCGTTCACCCATGACAACCATAAAAAAGAAAAAAAATGCAAATTCTCAAATGTGAGCTTGTTAGCTCACTATTGAAGAAACCTCCACCCTGGAACTCAGATCCCTCAGCCAAGGGCCAACTCGTTCCACCTTGAACTCTCCTTCACAAGCTCCCCCTATACATAGTAGGGTAGAGTCCAGCTTGAGTCAGGGTTTATACATTTATATGCCATAAAAGGCATTTATATGGGGGCATGAGAGCCCGATTACAAGTGCTTGCAAGTCGCGGGACAATTTCATCATTTGTTATGGTCCCCGGGTCATTGCATTATTGTGTGGGTAGTTCTGCATTCGTACATAGTGTCTGTCAAAGAACCTGGGACTTGGCAGGATGCCGCCCGAGGGGCGTCACAGTGTATTCTCGACATGAGATAGTGTCGGGATCAAGTAAGTAGGGGTGCCATGGGCACCACTGTACTGGAGCAGTCGGGCATCGCCAAGGTCGAGGAGGCCAAATGGCGTAGGCACCACTTACGACTAGGACGGCCGGGTGCTGTTGAGACAGAGGCGACTGAGCTCTCTTGAGACTGGAGTGGTCGAACGGCATGAGCATCGCCATGACTGGAGCGACCAAAAGGCATTGAGCTCGGAATTGTCGGGTGCCATGGGCACCGGTGGGACTAGAGTTGTTGGTCGTCGTCGGGGCTAGAGTAGCTCGATGCTGTTTGGACCCGACACTCGGGTGCCGGGGGCACTGTTGTGAGTTGAGTTGTTGAGCGGTCGGGTGCCGGGGGCAGCATTGTAACTGGAGTTGTTGAGTGATTTGGTGCCACGGACCCCGATGTGACTGGAGTAACTGGCAGTTAGGTGTCAGGGGCACCGCTGTGACTGAGGCGGCTGAGCAGTCGGGCACCGCGGGTCCCGATGTGACTGGTAGTCAGGTGCCGGGGGCACCATTGTGACCGAGGTTGTTGAGTGCTCGAGCGCCGTGAGCCTCGATGTGACTGGAGTAACTGGCAGTCGGGTGCCGGGGGCACCGCTGTGACTGAGGTGACTGAGTAGTCGGGCGTCGCAGGTCCTGATGTGACTGGCAGTCGAGTGCTGGGGGCACTGTTGTAGCTGAGGTTGTTGATTGGTCAGGCACCGCGGGCCCCGATGTGACTGGAGTAACTGGCAGTCAGGTGCCGAGGGCACCGTCATGACTGAAGGAGATGAGCATCGTGAGACCTTAATGGTCGTGCTTGGGGCCCACCTGGGATTGGCAGTCGGGTGCCGGAGGCACCATTGTGACTGAAGCAGATGGGCACCACGAGACCTTGATGGTCATGCCTGGGGCCCATTGACAAAGGTAGAGGCCTGACACTTCATCTTGCGCCGGGACTTGTGAAGTATGTCCATTGTCCGGGTAACGATAGTGAGGGGATGCTTATCGAGGTGACACCAAGGTGGCATACGATCATTGAGGCGGGGAGCTAGATAGGGCACTTTGATTGAGCCATGTCTAACGGTGCACGATCATTGAAATAGAGACTGGGCAGGGTGCTCTCATCAAGTAATGTATGTGTCGTGCACAAATGTCGAGGCAGAGACCAAGCAGGGCGCCTCGATCAAGCAACATTTGATGGTGCACAATCATTAAGGCAGGGACTAGTAGGGGCGCTCTCATGAAGCAGCATATGGGTCATGCACAAACATCGAGACAGGGTCAAGTAGGGTGCACCCATAAAGTGACATCTGGGGGGCATGCATGATTATCGAGTCAGGGCCGGTCAAGATGCTTTCGTCAAGTAACATCTGGGGCCATGCACAAATGTTGAGACAGGGCTCGGGTAGAGTGCTTTCACCAAGTGACATCAGGGGTCGTGCATAATTATCGAGATGACATGCGTTCATCAAAGCAGGGGGCCGCCTTTTAGGAGGTTGGTGTTTGGGCTAGACGCCGTATGAGAGATGATCACGTGGCAGGCCCTCGGCGTAAGCCTAGCAAACACAAAACCAGCCAACCAAATCCTTCGTGCACCTTTATAGTCCAGGGGGTTGAGCTCCTTGCATCCTCCACTACTTGTTTGGTGATGTGACACGACAAGGGAAGGTGCAGCAAGCAAATGAAAGCCCAAAGACCTAATCCGCATTCACATTCACATAGCTCCCCTCCCCCTCTCCGCTGTGGCCCTCTTCCTCTCCCGCATGTCGGCTCTCCATTCCTTCCCTTTCTCTCCTTGGGTGGCGACGGGGGTAGTGAAGGTTCGGCCGGAGGAGCTATTGGTGGCGGAGGTGGTGGCGGCGGCGGCGGACCAGGTGATGGCTATTCTGAAAGAATACATTTCATTCTTATCTCCATCTCCGGATCCCCCCTCTCCCGTAGCTTGTCGGCCCCGGTCGTCTCTTTCCTTCCTCATCTCAGGCCGCCCTCCATCCTCCCTGCAAGCTCCTTGACCGTTCTTCTCCCCCGACCCTTCCTACAGGTCCGAGCTCGCTGCCGTCAAGTGGACCTTCACCGTCGGCCTCAGCCTCTTCCGCTCTCCCTGTCGCCTCCCCTCTCTGGCCTCCGGCATCCGCGACATCTTCCTTGGGCCCCCTTGCAGTCGCCCTCCTTCCTCCTGCGCCGCCGGTAACTCCTGCTGCTTGCGATGCCTCCTCAGTGGCCCAGGCGCTGTCGGTCCCCTCGCAGTTGCACCCTTTGAAGATTCAACTGTCCTGGCACTGGTGTCGGGCTGCATCACCCTGACGCTAGGTGCTCATGCTTCACCGACTGCGTCCCTTGCTTTCTACGGGGCACCTCCACCCTCAGCTGCTCCTGCGAGGGCTGCTTGCAAAGCAGTTGCCGCAGCGTCCCTCGGTCGCTCTCTTGCCTCCACAGAGACA
Source organism: Amorphophallus titanum (assembly GCA_024336825.1). Taxonomy (NCBI): domain Eukaryota; kingdom Viridiplantae; phylum Streptophyta; class Magnoliopsida; order Alismatales; family Araceae; genus Amorphophallus; species Amorphophallus titanum. The sequence goes on along the minus strand of JANBPO010002057.1, from coordinate 15,355,084 downwards.
CGAGGACTACCTGCTTCGGCCTCCGTCTCGCTTAGCTCTGCTACTGCGGTGTCGGGTCTTGAAGATGTGAATCCTCCGACTGGAAGCTACGCGGCGGTGGTCTCTCAAAGGCCGCAGGCATCATCATCCAAGCTATTCCCGGAGATCCCCATCCAGGTCTGCCCGCTGACCACCCTTAGGAGGACCTGAAGCTGGCGTGGAGGACGACGGGGTGCCTGCTCAGGGCCCGCATCGTCGGCAGCAGAGGTGTAGAACATGGGTTGCAGTCTCCGCCGAAGACTACGGTGGTGACCGGGTGGCCCAAATCGGACGACGAGTTTGCGTTTGTGGTGGAGGACGAGTTTCTCGGGTGCATACCAAACATGTCATTATAAATTTTAAGAATTGTGTTATTATAGCCAACCATGTTACACCACTTTTAAAAATTGAGTCAAAAATTTATATAGATTAATTTTTTAGAGAGAAATAATTTTTTAAAAAAAATTATTTCCAAACACCCTACAAATTCTCTCAATATGAGAACGCCTCTGTGCTTGTCTCAACTTTCCTCTCCACTCACTGTGACCGCCCCTCGCGCTCTCCCTCTCCCCCCCTCTTTCTTTCTCCACTCCCCGAGAACTCAAGCCTTGCGCCGGATTACTGCGAGGGAAGGGGATCCCATGCATGCATGGGAAGGCTCGAGAGTGTTGGGGGCTTCCAGAGCGTCGTCCATGGCGTCGCGACGGCGGCATTGATGTTGCCGGCGGCCGTCATCTCCTCTATCCTTTTCTTCTTGATCAGTTTTTACAAAGCTCAGGGCACCAGGATAGTGATCGAGAACGGCCGGAGATGACAATTTAGGTCAGAATGCTCCGGCCGAGGAAGGACCTCGAGCTGTAGCTGCGACCCTAACAAGCTCCACATCTTCTATGTGTTTCTAGGTCTCAAGGACATGTTGTCTTTTGCAGATAAATTTAGTGTGTTTAGAAAAACTTATGATCAAGATCTAGCCAAACATGTTTGAGCAATTTTTAAAAATTATGTCAACTGTGACAAATAGGTTATTAATGAAATGAAATTTGATAACCAAATAAGTTTAGGGAAAAAAAGTACTCTCAAACATCCTATAAACTGACAAACGTTCTTCAACAGGGGCCCGCCGTGTGGGTCGTTCCTGTGTACGAGAGAGAGCAGTTCAAACGTCAAAATAGACACAAAGTATATGTTGGTGTAGCTTTTGATGTATATTGACATTGGTACTTAGGCAGCATCTGTGTGAATTTCAACCTCTCTCTAGACCTTTCTAGAGAGAAGCTTTGGGGTTTTTTTGGGGGGGGGTTGGGGCGGCACTATGTTTCGCCACCATTCACCGGGGTTTGTCTCTGATGGGGGTGCTCGTCGGAAGGAGTGGTAGGGTGCTCCCACTTGTTTCAGGTGTGGCCACCAGAGCCACATCCAGCATTTCTGCCGGCTACAGGGCTCGTGTGCTACTGCTCCATCCGGTGGACTGAGAGGTCTACGGTCCTATCGAGATGCCTTTGTATCATCCTCGACGGTGCTGAGTTGGGCTAGCAGGGGCTGGCGCGACACAAGCGAGCTCCAGGCGGATGTGTTGCAGGGCAGAAGGGCCTGGTTGAGGAGGTGCCTGTGTGTGGTCATGCTTGAAGGCCAGGCAGTGACTGAGGTTGTCCGGCAGCGGCTGGTGGAAGCGTCGGGGAATGGTTGGGAGATCCTGAGGATTACTTCTAGCTCGTTCCTGGCAGTGGGGATGGATGAGGAGGTGGCTGGCCAGATGGCAGATGTTAGTTGTCTGACGATTGGCAATTCCTGCAGCGATGGTCAGAGGGTAGAGGCATGTTTCCCAACCCACCTTAGAGGAGACTCAGGCTGGTCTTTGAGGGGTCCCTTTACTTCTCTGCGACGACGGCGAGTTGGCTTTTCTGGCGAGATCTTTTGGGGAGGTAGTGGCCGGCAGTTTGGGTTTTTCCCTAATGTTTTACCATACGTCGGTCGTTGCCGTGGTGAAGGTGGCTAGCCCTTCAGATGTGCTGGCGGTCATCTCTGTTCATCTTGATGGAGTCCTCGTGGCCATTCGGGTGTGGATGTTAGAGGAGGTGGCGGTGTCGGCGGCAAGCCTAGGGCAACCCTCGTCTGGGCTGGAGGTAGGAGAAGACGACTCGTTGCCTGCCTTCGATGTCGATTCGAATCGGCTGCCTAACCCACCAATAGACCGCACCGGTCCGGTCCTCTCCTTAGGTGATGTTGGCCGGTCTATTCGTGTTTGCCCGGGGCGAACCGTCTGGCTTATGTTTGGATACTCCTTGTATCTGGCCGTTGAGACCCATCAACAGTCGTCTCCCCCACCCGATTACGACGTTTGGCCTTCCTCATCTGTGCAGCCAGAGTCTAGCGATGGCACCTTCACTGTACGCCACCACCCCTTTCTCCCCAGCGGTTGGTCAGACCCCGCTCTCCGCCGCGCTTGCTCTGCTGTGGTTGGGGGGATCCTGCTGTTCCCCTTCTGCCACAACCGACAGACGTTTGCGCACCGGCGGATGTCTGTGCAGGGGGAGCTAATGCAGATCTTCTGGTGGACAGGTCAAGGGGCCCGCGAGAGCAGTAGGCATCCTCTCAGCAGCAACAGGCAGGTAGAGGAGGCTTCGACCTTGTGCCAGATCTCCTACGGGAACCTTCGTCGATGGTCTCAACTATGGATTTGGGCGCGATTGAGGAGATTGGACAGAGGAGGCTGTCGGGGGATGTTTTAGCTCCTCCTGTTTCTTCTGATGCTCAGACCTTGGGCAGAGGGGGTCCCTCCTAGGGGACAGCTGCAGCCGATGAGGATACCCCATGCACTCCCAACTCTGGGGGAGTTTTCTCGGAGGATGAACCAGAGACTTGGGGTTAGCCTGATAAGGTGAAGGGGATTGATTTGTTGAGGGTGGTGGACAGGGTTACGGAGGACCACGAGGGACTTGACAGACAAGCTGGGGATCTCTTATGAGGGGGTGAAGAAGGGCATCAGGGGATCCCTAAATCTGATCAAGAAGAGGTGGTTAGCAGCTTTGATGAGGGAGGCAAAGAAAGGAAAGTCTCATAGGAGGTCTGGGGGAAGTAGCAGGGAGGGGGAGGAGGGGAGCGATAAAGCTGGGAATGTCCTGAACCTTCGGACATGGCTGGTCTACCAAGACCACAGAAGCGAGAAAACCTTGACAACCGAAATCAAGCAAGTGACGGTCTCGAATCGTCGAAATGAGGAAACGAGGAGAGGTAGAACGGATACCTTGGAAGTAGAAGGTCGACCTATGAGGATACTGAAAGTAGATCCTCTTCGTTCCACAATCCACCACCGCTCCATGGGCCTCGAGCCAATCCATGCCCAAAACAACATCATAATCCCGAAGCTGCAACGCATACAACCTGCCTGGTAAACTCCACCCTTCGATCCAAATCGGAACCTTCTCGAAGCAATACGGAGTGATCATGAAGTTACCAGACGGTAGCTCCACCATCAAATCACAAGACATTTGGCATATCGGGTCCTCAACACTCAGCACAAAATCCTCTGAAATAAATGAATGGGATGCACCAGAATCAAACAAAACTTACGTTGCACAACCCAAAATCATAATAGTACCTTCCACAAACTGCGATGACTCTGCATCTGCCCTGGTCATATGTGTAATCTGGCCTCGAGTTCTCTGCCTGCCCACACTCGCTGACCGTGGTAGTGGCGGATACTGCCCCTGCTACTGTGGGTACTGCTGTTGCTGCTAAGGAAACTGGGGTGGCTGACGCGGCCATTGCAGACAGTCACGCGCCATGTGTCCTGGCTGATCACATCTGAAACAGATCACTGGCTCCGTATACTGCCTGCCTGGATGCGACTCGCCACACTGGGGACACCCTGCACGAGAACCACCGACTGACCCCTGCCACTGTAAAGGTGTTGACTGCTGAACACTGCCCGAAGAAGCCTACCGCTGCTCTCGGCCCTCCTTCTTCTTCTTCTGAAAACCCTTTCTGAAGAACCTCTTGATCTTAGTGCTGAAAGATGTAGAACCCGCTACTGATGTCGTCGGAGTCGAAGCTCCCGAACTACCAGAAGGAAGCTGGAACGTGCTCTGCTGCTGGGTAGTCGTCTGCTAGCTGCGGCCTGACAAGGACTACCCCTGGCTAATCGATCCCCATGTCCTCTGCATATCCAGCTCCAAAGACGCTGCTACACAAGAAGTCGTCTCCAAATCAGTGGCAGTGTTCACGATTAAATGGTGTCTCAGCTCCTGCCTCAAGCCCTGAATGAACTGATCGGTCTTCACCCTCTCATACTCTATGATATGAGGTGCATAACGACCCAGCTCAACAAATCGGGCCCTGTACTGCAACACGAACATGTCGCCCTGCATCAGCTCCAAAAATTGACGCATCCTCTATGTAGTAATATACTCGGGGCAGTAAGTACGCTCGAAAGCACTGACGAAGTCACTCCACAAGATCTACTCAAGGGGGCGAGGCTGAAAAGACGTCTTCAACTCTGAAGACCACCACGCTCGAGCCGTGCCCTGCAATTGGTTGTAGGCCAACATCACCTTGTCCTCCATAGTACACCGCATAGAACTGAACACCCGCTCCATCTCGTCGAGCCATCTCTGAGCCAAATCAGGGTCTGGCTAGCCTGCCATAGTAAGGTGGATGGAACTGCATGAAATCTCTCACTACTCAGCCTGACCCACCCCTAGTCGACGAGCCCTCACCAGCCTCTCCGCCAAAATGCTGAGACATAAGCTGGTACATGCCACGGAAGAAATCCTTGGCCCCCAGAATCCTCGTAGTATCCGCTGCCTCGGTGGCTGCTGGTGGCACTCTGCTCTGCTCCTCCTGCTCCTCCTGGACCTCATGAACCTATGCCGACTGCCCCTGCTGAGAGTGAGTCCTCCGCCTCGGTGCCATGCTCACTCTTGAAGCAAAAGACAGAAAACACCGAAACGGCAAGGTCAATAAAATGCACGATGCACGATGCCCGATGCCAGCATCAATTGTACATCATTACTATAGACTAGTGAACCACTACAATCCTCCAAAGCTGACCCGAAGATGCCGCTGGTCCAGAAGGATGACTACGTCAAGACCCTTCAGGGGTTGTGTCGGGTCAGCAGCGAGCAGGTGGTTCTCCAAGCAATTCCCATCCCGACGGAGGAGCCTCTTTTGGTCGTGGCGGATTGGCATCTGGAGTCTGACCTTCTTCATCCGTACTGGACCTTTATCAGCAGGAAGGATAGGCAAGAAGGCATATACGCCAATACCCCCTACGTATTCGCCCTGCTTCACTCACATGGGCTCTCTGTGGCTGGCTCTTTGGATGCCATCCGGGACCATCCACTATCGGTGTCCTTCAAATATGCCGACGGATGGGGTCTAGACCATTTGAACTTGGCATGCCACTTATCTTCCCGCGGCTATGAAGATCTGGCGTCGCTAGTCGAGAAGAGTGAGAAGATCGGGGACCTTTGTTGGCTTATTCGGGAGGCGGCCTCCAGAGATAAGTTGCCCTCGCTATTGCATTGGCCACTTTCTCCCTTGTACATGGGACCGCCAAGTATGCTTGTTCCCTATCCTAGCATTGAGCTGCTTCCTTTTGCATTTGTCATGTGTCTTTCTCCCCCACATGTCTTTTACAGATCACCTCTCTCTGGAGGCGACTCGACATTATAGGGAGCTGATTTCCAGGGCGGAGAAGCCTTCTTATTTTGAAATCCCAGAGCCACCCCCGACTACGACGCCGCTGCCCCCTGGTGACTCGTGGAAGTGGACCCGTCCCAGGTCAGAGAGGCTATTAGCGAAGCCAAGAAGGCCAAAAGAGCAGAGACCCGGGCCGAGTGGGCCTGTCGGAGGAAGGCAACGAAGGGAGGGCCAGACATCGTGCCTCCTCCGATTCCTTCCTTTGCTGACTTTGAGGCCGCCTGGGCACAAGGGCCCACTGGTGAAGGTAACTCCCCTTCTTCCTTTATGGGCCATTCGGCCTGCTTTTGTCATCATGCTGATCACCATTTCTGCGAACACAGGCACCGTTTCTGCTGTCATTGGACTAGCGGTGATGCCGAGTGATGCAGCCAGAGAGAGGGAGGAGGAAACTCCTTCGGCTCTTGTTGAAGGTGATCTACCTTCACCGACACCTCACCAAGAATCCGGAGGTAACTTAGAGTTCATCCATAGAATTCCATGGCCCAATATGTCCTCAGTCTGGTCTTGACTGTTCATTATTTTTGCTTTCAGTTGATATTCAACCCTCGATGCTCCCTGAGGTTGGAGTCATCGGGGAATCGGCTCTTGGCGGATCAGCAGTTTCAAGGGTCGAGCCTCAAGCTGCTCGTCAGGTTGATGCCCCTCGGATGAAGATTGCTGATGAAGCACCAACTGAAGGAGTCGCCTTATGCAGCACAACGCCTGCTCAGATGCTGGAGATCAGGGAGCAAGCCGAGGAATCTTCCTCCTCTGAACAAGTTGACTATGGGGGCAGCTCCAGCGATGATGAACCCCTTCGAGCTGACACAGAGACTGAAGATGTTGGGGCTTCTTCAGCTTATGAGAGTGACCTTCTAACATTCAGCCCTCCGAGGCTGTCTATAATTGGTCTAGGGCCATCATACCCTGTAGCAGGAGGAGGATCGGAGCCGGCGGGGGCTCCTCTTGGAGGCTTGAATATAGTGTCGGTCGAGGTGGGAAGCATTCCTCAGCCTGTCTGTAGCCTCTCTTGTCATTTCCAACTTAGCCAGTTGACATACATATTTGTGATGCAGGCTGAGGTGGCGCCGCTAACCATAACGATGCAAGTACCCCTCCAGGAATTGAGCATGAGCCAGCCTACTCTTCCGCCAGTTCTGCGGCCTATTGCTCTACAGCTTCCACAGACATATGCGGCGGCAGCAGCTTTAGAGGGCGTCGCAGCAATTATAGCAGCTGGCGATTTGTCAGAGGTTGGGGTACCCCAGCCTTAGGCTAAGGTTGGGGGACCGGGGCATCCGTAGATGAATCTATCATGGATGAGTGTAGCAAATGTCGGGGGTCCCGGACATCCATTTATGCTTCGAACATGCTTAAGACTTATGATGAATGAATGTGGACCATTACATCCGAATACAGACCACTCATGTTTCCTACTTGACATGTGGGTGATAGCACGGACTTGTGTCATGCCAGGGAAAAGACATGCACGGGTTTGACCCCAAAGAAAAGATATGCACGGGGTTAAACGTGCACTGACTTTTGTTCAACGAGCAGATAACTAGAGGTGTGCACCGGGTTTGATGTGCATGGACATGATGAAGATGTGCATGGACTTGGGATACAACCCAATCAATAATATACTAAGTCCAGGATGTGCATGGGGTTTGACTTCCACGGATCCTGTGAAGGCATGCAAGGACTTTGAATGAGACACAAAACCTGCACGGGGTTTTGCTTCCACGGACCATATGAAGGTAAAATCTGCACGGACTTTAGATGCAAGACGCGCACGGACTTTAACAAATAATCCCAATAGAATTTTGACTAAGCCCAAAATGTGCACGAACTTTGACTCTTCTACAATGCATGCAGAGATGGAATATGCACAGACTTAATAGATCATGCAACATTAACAAATTGACTAAGTCCAGAATGTGCACGGGGTTTGATGTGCACGGACATCAACACTAAGTGCACGGACTTGGGTTAGTCAAAAGTTGCACGGACTTTAGTGTGCTCGAACCTTGCTACAGTATGCACAGGCTTCAGACACAAAAGATGCATGGACTTAGAGACATGTGCACGCACTTAAATGTGCTCGGACTTGGAAACGGTGTGCATGGACTTGAAGGGTAAAAAGTGCACGGACTTACGATGCAACCCAATGCCAATCAGGCTAAGTCCAAAATAGGCACGGACTTCGACTCAACCTAAATGCAAATATGCATGGACATTGTTCTATGCAGAAGTATGCACGAAGTTAGGAATGCACAGACTTGGACATATGCACAGGCTTGATGGTTGCATAATATGCACGAACTTTAGATATATGCATGGACTCAGTTGGAAATGCGAAATGTGCATGAAGTTGTTTGTGCACGAACTTGGACAATACTACAGCACGTAGACCCAAGATGTGCACTGTTCATGCACGGAGTTTGATTTCCTTCTAATAGAAACATGCTCGGATTGGATGCAGTGTGCATGGACTACTGTGCAGAGACTGTACATGCTCGGACTTTATGAAGGTGTGCATGGGCTACGTGAAGCAGAGTCAAAACGTGCACAGACTTAACAAGTGTGTGCACGAACTTGAGAAACGTAAGCCTGTAGAATGTGCATGAACTTTGTGATTTCATGTCTTAACCTTATATGATGCACTTTGAAGATTCTGCACAAACTTTAGAAAGTGTGCACAGACTCATGTTCTTGGCCAAGGCCAGAATATGCATGGACTTTTAATGTATCATGCAAAACCTGTATGGACTTCTAAATGCACTTAGAGAAAACAACACGGACTTGTACATAAGCACAAGACTCAACAATGCACAAGACTCAACAATGCACTGTTCATGCACGGACTTGCAGCAACAATTGCAACAGGCTCAATGCAGACCTCCTAAATGTACTGACAGACCTTCTATAAACAATGACTCTCCTAAATCCACAGACTTGCAGTAACAAATGGAACATGCAGGACAATACCAAGCATTCCAAGCACACCACTAATTATGCATAGCAGTCTCGTAATGATCACTCAATCAAGCACTGATTGGTGACTCAAGAAGTTGATATCATCAAAACATCATCAAAGCAACACTCCATCATAAGTTGCTATCATCAAAACAACACTCCATCATCAAAGCCCAGGGGGCACAACATGGATAACATAAAAAAGGGGGGAAAAGATATACAATCATCTCTCTCTTCTTCTTCTTCTTCCTGTTCTATCTCTGTCTCTCACTCTCTTCTTCTTTTTCTTTTTCTTCAGACGGAGCTCTTCTTTTCTCCTTTTCTTCTTCTTTTTCTTATGTAATAATTGTTCTCTTCACTTCTGTAACAGCTCTTTTTATATGACCCTCCGTAGGTCATGGAGAGTGTGGGAGACACACACTATACCTTTGGAGTCTTCCAGAACTCTTGTATGTCTGACACACGTGTCAGAGGGCTGAATCCTCGGATCACGTGTCCTCATCATTGGTGTGTATTTCTTCAAACAGTTAGTCAGCGCTGAAACATTGAGTTGATGAGCATATGCACGAGGTAATTCTTATAAGAGAAAAACATGCATGCAGTAGACAACTCAGACATGATGTGCATGCAGTGTGTTTCAGCACGAGGTAGCTCAAGAATGTGCACGAGGTATGATTCTCAAGCTCGAGCTATAAAACGAACAAATGTGCACGAAGTATGAGTCCTACAGGCTTAACCTGCATGGACTACATTTCCAAAAGATGCACGATGTAAAAGAAGCACAAAGAAAGCCTTATCGAAAAAATGCTCAAAGTATGTTTCTGAAAATGACACAAGGTACGTTCCTCAGAGAACTACTCGAGGTATGTTTCTGAAAATGACACGAGGTACGTTCTTCAGAGAACTGCTCGAGGTATGTTTCTCAAAATGACATGAGGTACGTTCTTCAGAAGACAAAGCTACTTGAGGTTAGCTAAGCCAAAATAAATGCAGAAGGCAAACCTGCTCGAGGTATGAAACTGATGACGACCAAAAGCTACACGAGGTTGTCTAAACAAAGAGATGCACGTAGAATGCTGAAATCTGCTCGAGGTATGAAACTGGTGAGGACCAAAAACTGCACGAGGTTGACACTTACTCAACCAGAATGTGCACGAGGTAAACATGAAGTAAAGGTGCACGAGATAGATGATGTGTTGGAAAAAATAACACGGACTAACTCAATATAAGTGCAAAGCATTTAGAGCAGTTTAAACAAACATGTGACTCTGAATAGAAACATTAGGATGATCAAAGAGAATGACTCATAGTGGTGTCATCATCAAAACATGTTATCCATCAAAGTATGGAGAGACTCAACAGTGCCTACACCTCATGCTGAGGTTCCTCCATCTTTTAATGAAGTCGAGTGTCGACTCATCGTTTCTCTGCCTTGTGGTGTAGAGCTCCGCCACGATGACCTCCCGTTTAGCGATGTAGAATCTCTCTTTGAACTTTTTTTGCATGTCGGGCCAATCGACAATGGACTCGGGCGGCAGGCTCGAATATCACTCAAAGGCAAGTCCAATGTGCGTCGAGCCGAAGAACTTCAGGAGGTAGGCTTCATCAGCAGCCAAGTCCCCCATAACATTCACATAGTAGGCAATGTGCTCTCGAGGAGACCCTTTCCCATTGAACTTCTCAAACTTCGACAGTTTTGTGATGCCAGCCAGCAGGTTCTTCACGGCATAATGAGCCGGATAGGGCACTCGGTAGACGTCAAATGGCGTTTGATCTCCATCGCCCCTTTCTGCTAGCTTCATGTCTATCATTTGTTCTAGCATCAACCGACTGACTGCTGCCAGGTCAACCGGGCTTGGATAGAAATGGGCAGGCTGCGCAGCTGGGATAGTCAGCACAGTCGCTTGAGGGGCCATGGGAGACCCCTGGGGAGGTGAGATCTGCGGCGGGGCCAGTGCCGGGTATTGCACTTGTTGCAGGGGCATGCCCCCATGGAAGTTGGGGGTTGATGGGAATGCCGTAGCCTGCAGAGTCGCTTCGAAAGATTGCCCGTTGCCCCCTGGCGCTTCCAACAGAACCTCAGCCTATCCGGACGTCGAGGGTTGGGCAATCCTTTCGTTGAGATGCTTCTTCAGAAATTCAATCTACCCTCACTAGGAGCATGTATGGGTTGGCCGGGACTAGTCATGGTGGACTGACCTAGAGGCTGATAAGGGGCACCACTACGGGTGGCCATTAAGGGGAGTGGGATGGCAGGTGAAACAGACTCACAAGCAAGGATGGTCAAGGCCTAGGACTCGACTAGCAAGGGCAAGTCAAAAACTTGCTCTGATACCAAATCTGACGCGGGACGAACCCGGTCGAGACACGGGACCCTAAGCTAGCAATCAACGAGTGCAAGTCATCTAAGCGACAAGGCAAACACATACGTGAGTCGCAGGCTCCACAGGACTCGAAGTGATGGCTCGGTGAGCTGTGGCTCGCGAGGAAGCCAGACACGGTCTGAGCAGCGAGGAGAGTGGTAGCTAACCACCCCGGGGAACAAGTCGTGGGCACCGGATTCAACCGGGCAGACCGATACTGAGGGGATTGGTTCTGATATGCACTCACTCACCGGCAGTAAGAACTCACGAAAAATAGTGGAAATATGGATCAGGCACTCCTCACACGGCGCTGCGATTGGAACGAATACTGGACAAGCAAAGAGGAGTGGGAGCCGTACGTACCTAGCCCGTCTGATGGATCAGCTCCGGTCGAAGACGAGGGCGTGCCAGGGAGCGTGCGCACCCGGTGGACATGCTGCATCGAGGAAGCTTGGCGACGATCCCTGCTAGTACATTGACTACACTTCACGTAGGGAGGGGTTCACGGGGAGTGGAAAACAGTTACATGCACTACCCTCGCACAGGAGGGGGGATCGCAGGGTGGGGAAATGAGTGGTCGACCGTACACCGAGCTTGGGCATCCGACCGAGGTGCAGCCAACTCCTGGACGAAGCCCGAGGGATGCAGAAGGACTCCTGAAGGTCTGGTGCCGAGCTGATGTCGCTGGATGGAGACGGCGACCGTAGCTGTGGGCCTGTACAGTTCTGCCGTGCAGGACTGGTTGGCGCGGTCGTGGTGCATCGGCCGGTACGGGCACTGTAGAACTCTAAACATGACGGGACCAAGTTGTGGATGTTGCTGACAGGGAGATCTACGAACCCTCAGAAGATGGAAGCCGTCTGATCACCTTTCTGGACATGGTCGTAGGAATGGCCGGCATCAGGTTCCTGGGCAAAGAGCTGGACAGGATGCCGATGGTCATGGTGGAACTTCCAGTGCAGATGTCAGAATGAGACAAAACCACTTGCGTTGGTTTCGTTTCGTCAAAATACGCAACATTACTGAAGACTGAAAGACCTGAAACAGAGAGGAGGAGGGGGTTTTTGGGATGACTTGGCAGCAATCTGTCCTAGGTGAATAGGGGACTCTGGGTCTGGCGCGACTGAGGGAGATTGGACGTCCAGGACGGAGGCATTGTCAAAACCAGGTGGGACCACCTCTGGTTCGTCGGCGCTTTGGAGAAGAAGAACTCTCGTGAAGAGATCTCTAACTGATTCAAACAGGGGTGGGTCGTGGATCTGCTACCAAATGGTACTCAGGTTCAGACCCGAATCTGGTGTAGTTGCACGAGAATGGACGATGCGAACGGAGCCGAGGTCGGATCGCAGTAGGACCACTTCTGGAGTGAAGATGGATCGACGAAGAACGACTCCACAGAAGACAACTTTGGCTGGTTCACACTGTGGACACTGGGGTAGCCTCTGCAAACTTGATCTCTACTACAGGCTGGTTGCAGAGAGCAGCAGGCAAGACTTCTCGAATCACGGGAGGGCGTAGCGGCGACGGGGCGACTCCGGGCTAGTTGTGGACACACGGAGCAAGGGAGGGCGAGCTTGGGTTGCAGAGGGAGAGAGGGCAGGGGCGTGGGATGCTAGTGGGCTGACCAGGTTTAGGGTTGATGCGGGGGGCACGCTGGTTGTGGAAGAAGGAGAAGGGAAGGGGCGGCCTTAGTGGAGGAGGGATTTTTTTAAGCAAGGGGTGTCAATATTAACCTAGACCGTAAAGTCAAGGGGCCAAGCCTTTAATCAAATAAGACAAACGGAAATAAATGATAGAGGAGAATGTAACGTGCCCAACAATTTTTTTTGATTTTTTTTTGGAATTTTCTGAAAAACGCGCCTTAAATGAGGTCGTGACTTTTTTAAAAGACGCCCACGTAGAACGGCGTTAGTAAAATAAAACAATTTGGATTTTGTGGAAGAGACGACCATTATAAAGGCGTTTATCTTTAAAATAGGCGACCTGACCTTAGGCGTTATTTTAAACGAAAGACTCCGCTTATGAAGTGATAGACGATGAAAAGACGCCCCCTCAAGGGGCGTTACTTTAGAAAGACGGAGGGAGAGACGATGACAAGACGCCCCCCTTAGGGGCGTTAATTATAAAGACGGAGGGAGACGGTGGAACGACGACCATTATGAAGGCGGAGGGATAGACGATGAAAAGGCGCCCACGATGAAGGGCGTGAAAGGAAGAGACGATGAGAAGACGCCCCCTCAAGGGGCGTTAATATACAAAGACGGAGGGAGAGACGATGAAAAGGCGCCCACGATGAAGGCGTTTATTACAAAAAAGTGACCTGACAATAGGCGTTAATTAAACAAAAGACGGGAATTTAAAGCTTCCCTAAATGAGTTTACATCGAGGGATACGGATTCTACTAGGTCACCCTTTAAGATTCATCGATCTTTCTTGAGTAATTAAAAGGGGGCTGACGTGCTGATATTCTTGCTTATTCCTAGATTTCGCGCAGTGCAACCTCCTTGGTCCGTCTTCACCATCTTGCTGGTTTACGACTTACCATGAAAGAAAAGAGAAGATTCGAGGAAGCCCATGAGGGATCTCAAGAAGGCCCGAGAAAGACTACCTTGCTTATCCTATGCCTATTGGGGTTCAGTCGTCGGCATAGGGAAACTTTTATTGCCTTTTTGCCTCTTTTCATTAATTGCATGCATACGCCCAAGGTTTTCCTTGCGGGGACTTTGCCCTCTTGACATGCTTTTCTTTTCACGAGTTCATTGTGGGGTGGATTTGCATTGGTGGACCTAATTGTACTTGGGCTTCGGTAGCATTTTGTTCCCTTTTGGGCCCAGACTTCCACCTACTAAGGACGGCGGGTAAACTTGGCGGGTCTACCCTGGAACCTCCCTTCCCCCCTCATGGGCCGAAGAGGAAAGGAATGGCGTTGTCTTCACCTTTAATCAGGTTTTGACTTTCCATTGGGTTTTGCACTGCTTGATTTCAAGGGTAAAGCGTGTAGTGTGTGCGGGCGTCAGCCCCGGTTTAAGTTAATTTAGACTGACAGATGAATCCTGAATTTTGACCTTTCGAATGCTGATTCCTTGTGTGCGATGGCTACTCAAGAGGAAAGCTATATTTTTTTTTGAGAATTTTGAGAATATTCATTTTTTTGTTGATTTTTGAAGATATCCCTTTTTTTGGATTTTGAAAAATATCTATTTTGTCTGAAAATGTCTGTATTTTGTTTTTGGATTTTGAAAATGTCTATTTTCTTTTGGGTTTTGAAAATGTCTATTTTTTTGGATTTTTGAAAATGTCTATTTTTTTGGATTTTGAAAATGTCTATTTTTTTTTGGGTTTTGAAAATGTCTATTTTTTTTGGATTTTTGAAAATGTCTATTTTTTTTGGATTTTGAAAATGTCATGGGTAGTATCTTTTGAGATATAAACCATTCCAGGGATGAGCCAGCTCCTCTCCCTCAGCATTAACGAGTTTATAAGCGTTGCCGGGGTAAACGCCTTTTATGACAAACGGTCCTTCCCAATTTGGTTGGAGTTTTGAACGGGGCCCACCCGGTTTTACAAAGATTCTTTTAAGGACCATGTCACCGATTTTGAATTTTCTCTCGATTACCTTCTTCTGGTAAAAACGTTCATGGAACCAGGGTCTTCCCAACAACACCTTATAAGATGTGTCGGCATTGATAATATAGAATGTCACTTTGGTGGTGAAGTCACCTATGACAAGTTTCACCTCGACCCGACCGAGGGCTTCTTCGGAGTCTTGGTTGAACCCCGAAATTTTGACAGCATTGACTTTTTGCAAATAAGGCGCTAAGTAGAGGGACTTGAACGTCTTCAGGGGCATGATGTTCACCGCCACACCTGCATCGATCAAGATTCGGTTCACCTCATGACCATTGATCGTCCCTTTCATGTATAAGGGGCGGTTATGATAAGGGGAGGCCAGCAGCATGTCCTTGCCGGAGAAAATAATATTGGCCGCAAGAGCCTCATATGCTTGGGCCTGCAGTTCCGCCACATGAGCTTCATAGGCCTCGAGATCCTGGAGCACTCTTACAAGAGCTTCTCTGAGGTCCTTGCTCCAAGCAATAGTTTCCCATATGGTGACATTAGTCGGGAACCGCTTCATGTGTTGAATGATTTTGCAGTCCGTCCTAGCGCAGGTCTTGTCGAATGGGGGAATAATTTCCTCTAGGGTCCTCGGAGCTCCATGTGGTTTCTCCCGCTTGAAAGGGCGCTCGTCTTCATTTTGCATGTCTGCTCCCTCTTGGAAAAGTGGTGCCAGAGACTCTTCCGCAGGAAGCTGAGACTCATCTGGACCTGGTTGACCCGAGGGCCCTCCTCCCTCGCCAGTACTGGTTGAAGGACCCGCCTGCTCTGGGGCTGGAGCTAACGAGGAAACACCTGCTGGAGTTTCTTCCTTATCAGAAGAGTGAACTACGAAGGGGAAGCCGCCCGGCCTTCAGGCCTCCGCACTAGGTCCTGCATTCTTTGAGGATGCAATTATGAAGGGGATGCCCCGCCCCTGTGGCGTAGGGATGGGGCCCAGCTATTCTCCTCTGAACATTATAACTCGGTCGAGGGTTAAAGGGTTTTCTCGCCCTCGGCCTCGTCCTCGACCACGGCCTCGCCGATTCTTTACCGATCGGCGTTGGTATGTTGCCACAGGGGCATTGTCCTCCTTAACAGGGGCATTTGTATTATCGGGAGGTGGGATAGCCACCATGTTACATGACAGCTCCTGCATTGCCTGTTCAAGGGCCTCCACGGTGAGCTCCTCGTCTTTGTTGAACAATGAGAGCTCTTTTGGAATTGGGATCCTTTCACCCTCCTCGAGACAGTGCAAGGTCTCCCGGAGCCAACCGAGGAGCCGGGCCTTCTGTCCAAACCTTTCCCAGGGGATATATTTGTTGAGTGTGACCACCTTGGTGGGGCAAGGCGGCACATATTCTTCTTGCTGGTCTATGAGCTTTTGCAACCTTTGCATGGGAGTAAGCTCTTTGGAGGCTTTCATGGCGGCTGCCTGCCCAGTTTGTTTTTTCAATCTTCTCTTTAGATTCTTCTTTCGATTCTCTTCTTGCTTCTTGAGGCGAGCAACCTCCTCTAATGAAGGAAAAGATGGCTTCGCAGGGCGAAGTGACTTGCCCCCGGCGCCTTCTCTCCCGCGCTGAGCTGGTCGCTTGACATTTTGGAACCCGTGACCCTTCCTTGAAGTGACGTAGGTCCACTCCCCTTCAGCGGGCTGTGGTTGAAAAGTGGCATTAATTGCTTGTGCAACTATCTCCAGTGGTAATTCTTGAAATTTCGGCTGACCGAAGTGAAATCCCAGGGGGTCTTGCAGTGTCGCCAATTTCGCTTCAACCAGTGGCTTGGACCCCGTTGGCCTGACACAGGATTGAACCTTGGGCTGGGACTCTGCAACCTTGATTTTGCTTTTATCTTTCGGCTACGGATGCCTAGCAGCAGCGTTCTCGTGATGGCCCAACTAAGTAGAGGATTTGGAGGCTCCCTCAGGGACCGAGCTTCGAGGACCTTGGGCTGTCGGTCCGTCATGCTTAGCCTTACCCTTAGGGTTTGGCTTGGGCTCTTGCCCGGCTGGCTTCTTTAAGCAAACCCGTGAAGAGCTCTGCTTAACTGGTAGCTGTCGGGGCTGACTCCGCTGCTCTTGCTGGAGGATCCTCTCAGTAGCCTCCCACAGCCGGCGTCTTGTCATGGAAACACCTTGAGTGTCAAATTTCCCCCTTTGAATAAGGGTCTGAATGCAGTCTTGGACCTCCAGGCATTCTCCAGTTGGATGGGAGACCCGCGCATGGTGTTTGCAATAAAGAGGGTGGCTCTTAGTGGTCTCATTGTAATAGGGCGGTGGCTCATAGGTCAATACCTGACCATCCTCTAACAGTCTATCAAAAATCTTCTCTGTATCTTCCTTAAGAAAGGAACATTGATGAGAAGGTCGCCACCCTGGGTACCATAGGACGGATTCAGAGCTAGGTTATTGGGAGCTGCCCTCCCCTCTTGAGGGCTCGGGAAGTTGGAATGCTAGTGGCGTGTGGATGACGTTGACAGAGAAAGTCATCTCTTGCTGCCTGTGTGGCTGTGGGGGGTGCACCAATGAGTCGCCCATATCAACTATCCCTCGCTTGATGAAATCTTCCGTGAGGTCCTTGAAGGATTGACAGTTAAATATGATATGGCCCACTGCCTCATGGTAGGGGCAATAGTCTTGGTAAAACAGAGCCTCAGGCCGCTGGTGACTAGGCAATGTTGAAAGGTTCAACAACTCTGCGCGGCAGCATGTAAAGAAGATCTGCAACGTTTGCTCGCGGCGGAAGGAGTACAACTTCACGGGCTCTGAATCTTCAGACGAGCCCGATGAATCTTCCGAAAGCCACCCACCCAAACCGGGTCTCAGCGGGGCGGAAGGCGAGACACTTGACCCCACTCCGCGCGGAGCCGTGGGCGACCTAATCGAGCCTTGAGGGAAAGTCGCCAGCTGATCATCCAGATTCTGAAGGAACTGCAACAGCTCCCGCTGCTCCCGCCTCAGCTGATAAATCTCCCTGCGGATTTTCTGAAGGATCCTTCTCACAACGAGGCATTCCGCCATCGGCCAGCGCGGTGGTTCAGGGGCGGCTCGTGGTCGCTAATTACATGACCCAGCCTCTGCGGCGTATGAGCTTGAAACTGGGGCCGCCATGTAGACCACATTGGCCGATCGGTTTGGTCAGCAGCAAGGGTGTGGTTGAGGAGGCTCAACCGCGTGGCCTAACATATTTATTAAGCCTTTCTGAATAAGGTCTTCAGCTATGTCTTTGAAGACATAACAATCTGTAATAGTATGCCCCAACCTCCGGTGCTATACACAGTAGTTGGGATCGTCTGTCTTGTCTATCTCCGCCGGCTTTCGCGGCTCTGGCAGAGTAAGCAGCTTTTCCTTCATGCATAAATCAAAGAGCATTTTTGTGTGCTCTTTTATGAAGGAATATGGTCGCTTCATGCTCTCCGTTAGCACGCTGGCAGTCGCCTTGGCGTCGGACTTTTTGCCATTGCCTTTTGCCTTGGTTTCTCCCTTGTCACCATTTGTCGGGGAGAAATCGACCGAATTCACTTCTTTTTCACCAGCTGGGCGATCTTTGGATGTCTTGCCCTTGACAGATAGTTGTGCTGGGTGATCGGCGAAGAACATTTCTATCTCCGCCACCACGGTGTTGAGTTGGTCAAAGCCCCGGATATTGGAATCCAGGAGCTTTCTCACTAACTTCTGCTGCCAAGTCCCGGCGGCATATGGTGATGGCATCTTCTGGCGTGGGAGGGTTATTACAGTGCATACTAACATCCCTCCACCTTTTGATGAAGTCCAAAGCCATTTCACCCTTCATTTGTTTCAGGGCGCAAAGTTTTGCAAGAGAAACCTTGCGTTCAGTTGTTTGGAACCGGTCCACAAATTTCTTTTGCATGTCCGCCCAATCAGATACTGAGTTGGACTTTAGTCGAGAATACCATTGGAAGGCAGTACCCGTTAGGGAAGTGGCAAAGTATCGCAGAAGGTAGGACTCGTCCAGCGCCAATTCGCCCATGGTAGTCATATAGTAAGCCAGATGCTCATGCGGCGAACCCTGCCCATTGAACTTCTGCAGTTTTGGGCTTTGGGCAATATAGAGGGAGCTTTTTAAATTGGTGGTGAAGGGGATATGGCACATTGTATAGATCTACAGTAGCCACACCTTCACCGTGTTGGGCAAACTTTGCTTCTACGATCCGCTCGATCATCTGCCTCTGAGCCATCGGGCTTTTAGGAGGGGTGGTGGAGAATTGCATGTTGGGCTCTTGCTGTGGTACCTCGACCTCCAACACCATAGGTGGCCTAGCCACAACGGATGATGTGTTGATCGTGGCCGGAGCAGGGGAAGGTTGTTGCTCTATACTGGGAGGCGCCGTCGCTGGTTGGACCGGGGTCTCCTTCTCACGCAGGAGTGCTTGCAACAAGTTTTTGAGCTCCTGGTTCTCACGCCGGAGCTCCTCCAAGGTGAGGGCTTGGACCTCACCGGTAGGACCCTCCTCACGCAGGGGGTCACCATCTCCACTGGTGCTGTGAACGTCGTCTTGACGCTCTCACCCCACCCCCTCCACCTCTGCCCCCTCAGCCCTCCAAGAGACCCCAACCACGTCCTCCCACTCCCATAACCATCAGCCACCATCCCCTTGCATTGCAGCCCCCCCTTCTTGCTTCATTGGTCATCACAAGGTTGTAGCTCCAGTTGTAGGTCGCAGGCAGATAGCAAGGGTCCTGAAAATTATAGTTTCTCTGGCACTTCCCCAACTCTTCTGGTGGCAAACCATATACCACTAGAAAGGTCATCCAGAGGGCTTTCCAAGCATAGTGGTTTCATCTTCGTCCGAGCTTTGAGCTGTCCGCAAGAGTGATTCTTCCCCGACTGCGCAAGAGCTCTCAGGCAGCAAACCAGAGCCCTAGAAAAGCTTCCACCACGGTCACTTCCTGGCAGATCTGGGCGTGCAACTTGGCTGAGGGCACCTTCTACCAGTCCTCTGTCATCCCCAAGAAGCGGAACGAAGTTCGGACCCCGACATCAAGAGTTCCAAATTTTCTTCCGAAGTCGTGCCAGGTTGGTTCCCCTATTCCTGAACAGACCCAACTCCACCTTTCTGGCCAGTACGATCAGCCCCGACATCGCCTGAGGTTTCCGTCAGTCCCATCTGAAAGAAGGCTTGTCCGAGGTCATCACGGTACCAGCCCTGCCTCCATCCGAGCTCAGGACTGTCCGTGGCGCCTCGGTCATCCAGCAGTAATACCCTGGGAGCGGCCAGCACCAGTTCTGTCCGGCACTGTTCCATGACCTGCACCAGCCAGCGATCGTCTCAGGGTTAATCCAAAAAATTCGAGCGTCTTCCTGGGCCAATTCAAAGAGTTTTGGCTCTAGTCTCAGTTCGTTTGGAGTTCAGGAGTGTTTGTGGCGTCGCCCGCTTCGACCGACTATCCAGCGATTCCAGAAGCTGGCAGCACCGACGAGGAGCCCGACGTATCAAGTTTCTAGCTCTGTCCCCTCCCCTCGCTTGGCCGACTGAAGGCCCCTCCCTGCGTGGAGGTAGTTTTCATTGTAAGCACTTAACCCCCACCCCAAGAACCCCCTCCTGCGTGAGGTGTAGTGCTGTAGCTATTTTAATTTCAAGTCAAGCGCCACCGCCGCGGCGTGCGGGTGCGTACCCACGCCTCCCCGCTCGCCCTCATCTCCGATCGGGCTCGGTGTTTTCACACCGGTCAGGTGAGTGACTGATTCCCTTGGGCTGGTTACATGCTTTGCTGATTTAGTATCGTATTGAATGCCCATCGGACGATGAGCTGAGAGCCCCATCTTGCACACCACTTCTAGTGTGCCCACCGCGGAAAGTGAGTGAGTGTCACCCAAACCCACACCCCCGGCGTGCCGGCCCCCTTACGAAGTGGGGAATCCCAGGCCCTTAGGGATCAGCCTAAGCTAGCCAAGTCCCTTAGAACATTTGGGTTTCGCCTTGGACCCCCGTCATCATCGCTCGGTCACCACCGGGAGGTCGCGTGTGCCGTAAGAGTGAGCCGTACACGTGAGTCCGTGTTCTTCCTTATATGCTTGCTGGTCGAAGTCCTAGGCTCATCAATCCATCCAATATCATCTTAGGGCTATGCCACATCAAGTGGTATCAGAGCGGTCATATACTTGTCCTCACAAGTCTAGTCTTAGGGCATCTTCGCACTAGGTCGGTCATAGGTGCAGACACACACACCCATGCATAGCCCACCCAACTTTGCATGACCACCCGTAGTGGAATCCACTACCAATGTAACCCATCCTCTTCCAATTCCATAATGAATCCCAATCCCCAAGGGAATCCCGCCCCCAACGAGCAAGAGCTTCCCGATCACATGAGGTTTCTAGTGGAAGGAATGACTAGTATTATGGGCCGACTTGATGACATAACGGCCCGGCTTGAACAACTTGAGGAGAATAGGCCTGCCCCAAGGGTGGGTGATAGGAGGGAACCCATCTCATACTAAGATCCCTCCATCTCTTGATATAATCTGCAGCAGCTTCATCGTCTTTTTGCTTGGTTGCTAATAGCTCAGCCATGGTCACCTCTGCCTCGGCGATATGGAATCTTTTTATGAATTTTTGTTGCATAGCTGGCCAGTTATCAATGGATCCAGTCGGCAAGCTAGAATACCATTCAAAGGCGGGTCCTGTTAGAGAAGACCCGAAAAACCTCAGTAGGTACGACTCGTCTGTCGCCAAGTCGCCCATGACAGTCACATAGTGTGCAATGTGTTCTTTTGGGGAGCCTTGCCCACTAAATTTGTCAAATTTAGGCAGTTTATTGACGCCAGGTGGCAATCTTTTAATAGCATGGTAGGCTGGGTATGGCACTTCATATATGTCAAAGGGGGCGTAATCAGCACTACCCCTTTTGGCTAGCCTTTCTTCGATCATTTTCTCCACCATTGATTTATTCACCATAACTGGCACCGCTGATTCAGGGCAGAGGTGGGTGGGTTGCATTACATGTGTGATTGGAGTTGCAATATGAGATGGCAGAGGTTCCGACAGGGGAGCCTGCCGCTGCATTTGAAGAGGCTTTAGCTGTGCTGGCTGGAGCGGCTGGGAATAATTCTGGAGAGCAACCCAACTCTGATCATCAGTTTGCAGAATGGCCTGTGAAAGAGCACCCGTGGGGTCAGAACCTCCCCGTGACGGCTCAGTTCGCGCCCCCGGTTGCTTGGGTGCCACATCATGCTCAGCCTTCTTTTTCAGTTGTTTCTTCAGCAGTTCTACCTCCTATCGATACCTGTGCAAGGTTATTAGGACAGCGGGGTCCATAGCTATTTTGCTACTGATGCCCTCAAGCGTTTCACTAAAGCTGCATCCGGATAGGGGTACCCCTTCTTCTTCAAATGCCATTATTTTGGTGTTGAGAGCAGTGTTGCCTTCATCAGCAACCCACTTGCTCTTAGCAGCTTGCAGTAACTCAGCCTCAGTTTGGCCTCGTCTTATCACCGGGTCTTCTGTTTTGGCAACCTTGGCCAGCTCTTCTTGCTCATTTAGTAGGGTGTCGTGCCCGCTCATCACTCCTGCCATATTACATGTGAGGACTTGCATTCTTCTTTTATGCTTTTTAACTCTCCTTCGGGCCTGACGAGGTAAAGTTGGCCCTTCCTTTGTCAAAATTCTTTTCATTTCTTCTTTCTGTGAAGGCTTTTTGAAGCTTCCAGCCCCAGCTTGCTTTTTCTCTTCATTCGCCCCTACGGGTGACGTCTTGTCTTTTACTTCTCCTTCTTCGGACTTGACGGCAAAGAGTGACCTCTGTCGGCCCATGACGGGTCTCCCAGGATTGTAGAAATATTTCTGGACCCTCTTAATCATATCTTCTTAGTTGTGCTTTGAAGAAATAGCAGGAGGCGGAGTCCAGTCCCGAGCAGATGGCATGTATGCTGGCCGTGTCAGTTTAGCAGCTTGATTGGAATTCCTTGAGTTCTTGGAGATATCAACCTGCCTTGCACAGACCCTAGTAGTAAATGGAGAAGTTGTAGCTGCTGCCTCTTCTGCGTGCATGACTTTGTTGCCCCCTCTCCTGGGGTTGATACAGTGCTTCGGCTCTTTTTGGGAACCTACATTTGCTTGAATTTTGATAATTTCGGGGTTGGCCTCCTTTGCTTGTTATCATCAGGGTTTGCCCCGCGACTAGCCAGCATTTGGAAGGCGTTGTGGGTGGGGACAGTTGGGATGACCCGATCCGGCAGAATTTTGGCCTTACAGCCATTGAAGAAGATCTGGATGCCCCCAATCATCATGGACTTCCTAGATGCAGAGAGTCGGCATTGGGAAGTAACAACAGCTCTTCTTCTTCTGGAGTTCTTTTGGTTGCCCCCATGGAGCCTCTTCTCATATGTCCCAGTCGGGCAGTTAGTGTGGTGAGTGTTGGTTTTTGTATTGTACAAGAAAGAAGCAGTTCGTGTTAAAACCATGCTTCAGAGGAGGTATCATTCTGTTGTATTGTCAGCACTTATCTAGGAGAGGACATTATCTTTTCGAGATTGTCAGTGCGCTTTATATTTAAGTTTCAGGGTTCTTTGTCACTTTTACTTTGTGATCATTGGTGCATTATGTAGTGTGTAAGCAATCCCTTATGCTATGGTTGCGACGGATATGTACTGATTTGGAAGGGGCTAGTTAGAAGGTGGTTTCTGTCCATGGAGATAAAGCTCAACAGTCACGTACAGAGGCTCTTTCATTATTCAAAGAGGGAAAATGCCCATTAATAATAAATCTTCCTTTAGTTTGCATCAGATAACAACGGGTTTCTATTTCTCCTCACTGGTTGTGTGGAATGAAATGATTTTTTGTTAGTTTGGGTTTGAATTTCACTACTACATTCTTCTAACTTGATTTTCTGATATTTTTAGACTTGAATTTTCATAATTGTCCAATGTGAATGTCCCCTTTTATATCGTGAGGCAAAGGAGACCCAGGAGGAAAAGAGATAGATGAGCAAGCTGTTCTTTGGAAGGAACATGTGGCAGTGAAGTAAGGCCTTGCTCATTTTTTTTGAAGTTTACATTGTTAACAGTGGCACAAGACAAATTCTTGCTCTCTCTGAATAAGACCGAATCAACTCCTTATAAATAATCAAAGACCACGATACCTCTAAATCACCTTATCTGAATTAGACTTATCCAGACCATGCTATTCCACAGGACGGTGAAGGTTGCCGCGAGCACCTAGCTAGGCTTCTTGGGCAGGAAACCATTAATAAGAGAGAGAGAGAGAGAGAGAGAGAGAGAGAGAGAGAGAGAGAGAGAGAGAGAGAGAGAGAGAGAGAGAGAGAGAGAGTAGTAGGGCTTTTCTTTTTCTCCCCAGTGCATGATAATGGGTGACAGTAACATGTCTGCAGAAACGCCCCACTACGTTCACATGAGGGTGTTGCGTTGAATGCACCCCCCGTGAGTTCCTTTCTGTTCATCCTGAATTTGGAACCCAAGAGTCAGAGGCAATTAACTGCCCACACGAGGAGCTCAATACACATATGGTGGGAGTCAGAGGCCACTGATTGGTGGATCCCCCACAACTCATGGCGAGAGATGTGCAGGATGGGTGCAGATCGACTCAACTTCCAATATAAACTAATGGATCGCCGCCGGAGGGTTTGGCGGCACCGGGGGAGGGGGGAGGGGGCAACTTCCTGGTCACCATTTGAGCTGCACTACCAGACTGTGCACCACGAGAATATGGGACGGGCATCTCCTCCCTCTTGCTGAGTAAAAGTTAAAGACATCACCTTGGATCTTGGAGTGGAAGTGCAGGGTGATTCGTGCATGCACTTTGGCAACAGGGAAGAGAGAGGCACGAAGTTAGAGAAAGGATCGTTGTACATTTTGGGTGACTTTTATAAACTGAACAACGGAGGGAAAGGGTGAGTTATTTCGTTTATTTAATCTTAATCGAGTTTGGTAATAAA
Source organism: Amorphophallus titanum (assembly GCA_024336825.1). Taxonomy (NCBI): domain Eukaryota; kingdom Viridiplantae; phylum Streptophyta; class Magnoliopsida; order Alismatales; family Araceae; genus Amorphophallus; species Amorphophallus titanum. Next base: position 15,330,539 of record JANBPO010002057.1, on the reverse strand, counting down.
GTTAAGTTATTTATAGTTGATTAAGATTAAGGTCATTATTCTAGGGATAATGCATTCTACTTTTTTTTTTATGAAATGAGACCAAGGTTAACTATTGGGGGAGTGCACATTTTGTGCGGTCTCCACCAATGTCACCCGGCCCTATTTTTATTGCTAAGGAATGATTTATGTACAGGAAATCAACGGGGCATAACCCTGTGGAACCAGCAAAGGAAAAAAAGTAATACAATGGTAAACTCAAATCCTCCAGCTTGGAAGGCCAGCAGCATCCACAGTTGCACATCCTCGAGCTCGACTAGGAAGACTATTCCAGCTATTGAAATCAATGTTGGACCGGGTATGGCAAGCATAAGATGCAAGGGCGTCCGCAACAGAATTCCCCTGAAGACCACGAACGCAACGATGAGGAAATCGATCGCCGAGCCGACGACCTTACCATAGAGGATGCCGTTGAAGCTGAGCTTCCGGATATCGTCCACGTTCGCCGCTTTCAGCGCCGGTTGGAAAACGAGCGGCATCAGAAGGTCGCTGACGAGGCTGGAGATGAACTCGTTCAGCTTCCCGCCGATGATGACGGCGATGGCGAGGCCGATGACTCCGTATTGTTTCAGGAACGCGATGAACTCCTTGGTCATGATTTCTCTTCCTTCGGATTAAAATTTCGCGACGAGCGACGTGGTGAAGATCTTGTCGGTCTTCACGAGGCCCGGGGCGTTCAGTTCGTGGTCGAATTTCAGGAGATAAGCGCTCTGGACGGAGAAGAGGCTCGAGATCGCCGCGGAGAGGCTCAGCTCGGTGTTCATCTGCCAGTCGGTCGAGCGCGTGAAGTTCGGGAGGTATTCGAGCCAGTACTTCGCCGAAACGGTCGGCGAGAACTTCTTCTCGATCTCCGTGTAGGCGCGCGCGTAATGCAGCTTACGCTCGACCGTGACCAGGTTCTCTTTCGTGTAGCGGTAACCGAGTTCGGCGAACCAGGTCAGCGCGTCCTCCTTCACGAGGCTGTACTTCGCGCCGAGGTCGGTGCTGTACCGCTGGTTCACGCCCGCGAAGCGGTCGCCCTCGACCGTCTCGCCGAGGAAGACGTTCAGGCGATCGGTCAGGATCCGTTCGTAGCGCAGGCCGAGGCTCCAGGACTTCCCGGAGATCACGCCCGCGCTCTTCTGATAGAGGTAGAGCGCCTTCAGCTTCACGAGGTTCTCGGCGAAGCGATAAGTCGTCTCGTCGCCGAAGTTCAGCGTCGACGTGTCGGTGTTCCCGCTCGTGAGCACGACTCCGGCGCGGGATTCGGTCTTCCAGCCGTCGACCGGCGGATCTTCCGCGAACGCCGGACCGGCGAAAATCGTCGCGAGCGCCAGCAGGGCGCACGCCTTCAAGGTTTGGGACTTCATTCCGTATTCTCCTCAGTTCGTTCAGGTTCGAACTTCCTAGATATGACCGAGGGAATATTCATCGCAAGCGCAAACTCGCTCGCGCGTGCGTCAGAACTTCGTGATTTCGAGATTGAACGGAAGGCCGACGTCGGTCGTATCCGGAACCGGCGGTTTCGGCTCCGCGGCGTTCGAGCGGCTCGCGACGTCCTCGCTCGCCTTCCGGATCCGCTCGTTCAGCTCGCGATTCAGCGCCCAGAGGAGCTTCACCGCGATCTGCGACTCTTGGCGAAGCAGCTCGAGGAGATCCTTCCGATGGAGCGTGATCGCGATGACGGCGTCTTTCGCGACGACGGTCGCCGAGCGCGGAGCGTTATCGAAGATACCCATTTCCCCGAAGAAATCGCCCTTTTTTCGTTCGGCGATCTTCACGCCGTTCTTCACGACGTCGGTCTCTCCGGCCGCGATGATGTACATCTCGTCGCTCGGGTCGCCCTGGTTCACGACCGACGCGCCGGCGGCGAACTGTTTCAGGTGCGCGATCGAGAGGACTTTCGTCATTTCGGTGTAACCGAGGTAGCGGAACATCGGGATTTTCCCGAAAATCTCCGTCTTCTTCAGGGCGTCGACGACGTCGTCCTTCGCGGTCTTTTCCATCTCGAGCTTCACGCAGATCGCGGTCACGTTATCCGCGCCGCCGGAGGCCTTCGCGAACTCGACGAGCTGGGACGGGAGGGCCTTCGGATCGGCGCCGGTGAAGCGCGTCTTCAGCTCGTTTCGATCGGCGTAATTATGGAGACCGTCGGAACAGAGGAGGAAAAGATCGCCGTTCGCGAGCTCGAGCTGGAGCGTATCGACCTGAACGGCGGGCTGGATCCCGACCGCGCGCGTGAGCACGTTCGCCTGCGGGGACTTCGCGGCTTCCTCGGGCTTCATGAGGCAGTATTTGACTATTCAATTACACCTAATCGGATAGTCAGATATATCCGAATCCGGATAGTATCCGTCGAATTCGAATTCGGATAGTGACAAAAATACACCCTAATAGAATGTGTTGGATTCGGATATCTGACTGATTATAATCAGATACGAATTCGGATATCAGACTATCCACTCCGTATCTGCTCCATTTACAGGTCTACTCGCTTGAAGCCCAATTCGATAGCTGATCGGGCAGATCTCCAAAAGAAATCCCTTGACTGTTTCTAGATGGCCGAGCGTAAGATTTCCCTAGCCGATCTCTGCTCTCTCTGACAGAAGAAGGGTGAGAGTGCCCTAGACTTCATCAAGAAATGACGAGACCTCAACATGAGGTGCATTAACCTGCCAGTCCAAGAAGATGCCATCACTATATGCCACAGAGATTTGGCGGTCGAGGTCAGCAAAAAGCTCCTCGGCACCAACATCAAAGGCTTCGACCAGCTCAATTCGGCAGTCGCCTAAAATAGACATGTTCTTCGTTGACAACACGAGCTACACTTCAGCCAAGGGTAAGCAGGCGCGGGAACGCCAACCTGGTAAAGAGGTGAACACCATTGAGTTCACCCCCACTGCCAAAGCCAGCAAGCAGGGTGAGTCGAGTGGCTCTGACAAGAAGCTGACAGACAAAACAACCGCTCCTTCCTTTTCCGAGCATATGAAGACACCCTTCTCCTTCATGAAGGAACATACGAAGATGCTCTTCGACCTTTGTATGGCCCAGAAAATCAAGCCGGATGATGTTCAAAAAGCTGATGAACCTAGCTATTGCCCATATCATCGCATGCTAGGACATCCACTTGAAGATTTCTATGTCTTCAAGACTCAGGCGTAGAAGCTTAGCCAAGATGGCCTCATCAAAATGAAGAGCGATCTCGTCGATCCCCCGCAGCCACATGCATGGTCCATACCCGCTAAGGTAGTGTGTGTGGTTCACCACTCCGCTAATGTGATTCACATGATGGCCGCATTCTCCGTCTCTGATGTTGAAACAGAGGAGCCCAGCACCAGCCAAGGCGAGCATTCACTATGGTATCTGGGGTGGAGACCCTGGCATGACCGCATACCTCTCTCCTTTCCAAAAGAAAGGGCCCAACGGCTCTTTGATGTCCTCGTCGAGAGGGGGCAAATTATGGCTCGAGAGCTGCCGACAGACTACATGCAATGGGACTTTAGTCATCCCCAGTATTGCCCATTCCACCCCAAAATCTACCACGCGATCGAGTCCTCTGAGGAAGTTTAGCACTTAATCCAGGAATAGATCCAGTGGGAGCAGATTGACACTGAGGGGAACTCTACGGTGATTCTAAGGCTTTGAGTAGCTGTTGAAGAAACCCTGAGCATTGCCAGAAATGTGCTAGCCCAACCAAATCCTCCTCAAGCAAATTGGCACGGGTTGCCTTATCGGCATGTCCCAGAATGGCTCAAGTTTCGAACTGATAATCGAGAAGCTCTTGAGAGACTGTGAAGTCGTAGAAGGTGGGACACCAACCCAGAGACTGACTTGAGTAATTTCTCGGTCGACGTCATCCATCCTCCTGCCACCCTAGCTCCTCCAGGCGCCCAGATACCGACTACCAGTTGGCCAGCTCCTACTACTTCTACCTCGCAATGGCGGCCTTGGCAAGAGTTGGAGTCTCTTCCGTTCTCTAAGGAGGATACCGCTAGGTTACTCCGAGTCCTTCTCGGCCGAGAGGATGTCCTGGTAAGGGGTGCTCCAAGCTCCTCTCACTACTCCTCTGCTCCTCTTTTGCCTTCCATACCAAAGGATGAGAAGGGGAAGCAAAAGTAGGGCAAAGCCATGACATGACAACGCCATGTCTCTCTACCTGGGGAGCCTTTGGCTCCTCTTCACATGCCCCGCAACCCACGCTAGGTTGTGAGGGAGACATCTTCGGAGTCTTCGATGACTCTGGCTAGCAAGCCTGGCCCTTACCACAAGGCCCAGTCAATGCACGAAGATAGGGTGACTACCAGAAGCGACAATACCCCGCTACATCTTCAGCTGCCACTAGACATCGCTCCAAGCCAGATAGTAAAGGCAAGGATAAGGGGCAAGACTCTAGGCGAGTCCCCCAGTCTACATCTCCACAAAGGACTTTGCCACCATAGGTAAGGCATCAAACCGCGCATACGTCTTCGGAAGCCGGCCCCAGTATACCAGCGTGTCAAAAGCTACCTCCTTCGCCACCGCGGGTAAGGCATCAAACCGCACATATGTCCTCGAATGCCAGCCCCAGCATCCCGGCATACCAGGAGCTACTACCTGAGGTCATCGAGTAAGCGATCAGTGTCACCTCCTAAATACAACAAGTGGAAGGTGCCTAGATTGAAATCTGGGCAAAGAAAGGCCGTTGACCTCACCCTGTCAAGACGTCAGCTTGGAGATATCCTCATGGGGATTTGTCCACTCCGACTCCAGAACCTCTCTCCCCTACTCCCCTGGAGGCAGCAATCGCAAGGAAAAAGGAGAAGAATAGGAGAAAGAACCTCAAAAGATGGCTTAAGAAGCAAGTTGAGTAGGCGGCCACCTTACAATCACTAATTGAGCTAACGCCTCTCCAGAGGCTACAACGGCTCATTGACGACATGGAGGAATACATCCCCCCTCGTCCCACTGGTGCTTTCCCACTCGATAGTTACATCTAATGAGAAGAAATGCAGAAGTGAGCTCGCCTTAGAAGCTGGGTCCAGGAGATGATCCAGAAGATCAAGCTTGGCGAGAGGCTCCTCATCCCAGAAGAACTCTCCTTGTTTTACAAAGATAAAGAGATCACCACAAAGCAGCTAGAAGAGATGCTTCGAGACTGCACCTACAACTTGGTGGCCATTCCACCCCCTAACAACATCAACGCTTCTCAGCGAGATGAGCCAGTGGCCTCCCGGACCAGACAGAGAACCATCGCCCTGTCGGGCTATAACCAACTCCAAAAAATACAAGTCATGGCCAAGGACGTGATAGAGGTCGTGGAAGGATTCCCGAGCTACCTCTCCACCCGTCCACCTTCGACTCGAAGTGAATCATCCTCTTTCGAGGGGAGGAACCTGCCCCCATTCTGGAGGTAGAAGTCTGAAAGAGGCCCAACATCTTTGATTCCTCCGGCATGGAGGAGGTCATTGCCACTGCTCCAGTCCTTGCTCTAGTCCCAGTCACTTCCAAAGAACAACACGGTTCGTCCGATAAGGACGACCCAGTTTGACAGCCGCCTCCAGAAGAGCCAACCTTGGCACCTTTGTTCTGGGAACCTACAAGCAATCAGAGCTAGCCCAATCCTGGCGACAAAGGCAAGGCGATGCAACTCCCCAGTGAGGAACAACGCGACAGTGCGTGTAAAACTCAGCCATATATACTGCCTTCATTGGAGGATGCTTGTGCTCGAGCCGACTGAAAAGTCCTTCACCAGATGTAGTTTCCTGCCAGTATCACAATCTGGGAAGCCATTGCTTGGGGTAAGGAGCTGAGAGAAACTCTTATCAAAATACTCCAAGAATCGAAAGTCTATAAAGCACATGCTGTAGAAATAAAGGCATCTACATACGAAGCCTTCGCGGCCACTGTCACCTTCACGGAGAAGGACATGTTACTATCTCCGCCATGTCACAATCGCCCTCTCTATATGAGAGGAAAAATTAATGGGCATGAGGTGAATCGGATCCTGGTGGATGCCGGTGCCACAGTCGACATCTTGCCGCTGAAAACCTTCAAGACTCTGTATCTGACCCCATACCTTCAAAAGGTTCAAGTGGTCAAGATATCCGGCTTCAACCAAGATACCGAGGATGACCTCGGCCTAGTAGATGTGGATCTAGTGCTCGATGATTTCACCTCTAAGGTGACGTTCTACATCATCGATGCCAACACATCCTACAAGGTACTATTGGGTAGGCCCTGGTTGCATGAGAATCGGGTCATCCCGTCAACCCTCCACCAATACATCAAATATGCAAAGGATGGAGAACAATACACAGTCTTTGTAGACTTGTCACCGTTTACCCCAACAGAGTGAAATCTTGCCAATGCTGCGCTTTACTTCGGGGGACCCAGTGCATACCCCATAATCAAGAGCAAAAGTGATGCCTAGCTCACAGAGGAAGATGACGATGATCTATTCTCTGTTGATGAAGAAAAGGCCAAGCTTCATCGGCTATGCCTCAGCTCTAAATCAACTCTAGGTCACCCTGAGAGCTGTAAAATTGACTTTAAGGCTAACATTATTAGCCGAGCCATCGACAAGAGTATATGCTTGCCACAAGACTGCATCCAACTCTCATGTGCATCAAAAGAGCACTAGGTCAAACCACTTACAACGCTCGTCGTTACTTACAAATGGCAACTTAGAAGCAAGAAGAAGGCCAGCAAGGACAAGCCCATTATCTTCTACCTTCCCCTTGATCAAAAGGCATGTGCTGTCAGGGAGAATAAGGCCGCCTCTACAGAGGAGCCTCCCACTGAGGTGACAAAAAAAAAATTCTTTTCCACTGTGTATTCTAGGACCACTTTGGCCTGTTTGAAAGCAGTTGGAACTTGGGAATCAAACTCGGCCAATGTGAGCTCTGGGTTACCCGCAAACAAAACGATGCATAGATTTTATCAGTATACTATACTCAAGCATGGCATCAAACTGTAGATCATGAATAGCAGAATTGTTAACAACACAGCATAGAATTGCAGTAAGAAGTTGAGCAAATAAGAACATGCATGGGAAGCATCTAGCATAAGAAAATTAGACAAGTATCTCTTGCAGCAGTCAAAAAATAGAAAGACATAAGATAAAATAGGGTTGACATGAGAAAAGCACAGAGCAGGCCAGAACACTGTAGACAGTTTCAAGGAACCACTGCATCTACCCCATTCAATAAACACCATGAACAAGTGCGGTGATGAGTATTGAAGTTGAAGTTAGAAAACTAAAGCTATATTTGCCTTTGATTTTTTTGATCCTTTGTCTCTATTTCTTCATATTTCTTTGTTCTGCCTATGGAATATAGTATCATTCATTTTCTGCCAGCATTGCATTGCTTAGTAACATAAAGTAAATGGTACTCACACTGGGCACTAAAACTTTAACCACATTACCATTAAGCCTTTGCTCTTCTTCCTTTGTAACACACCAAAGATAACTGAAGTCCTCCAACATAGAAGTAATGATGTTAAGTTAGCTAAAATTTAGAAATAGTAACCAGAGTATGTAGCATGTAACAACATCAATTAAGCCAGAAATGTAGAAGACATTCGTCAGGGAGATTTTTCATGAAGTTATAACAGGGGGGATCATTAAGAAAAGGTAGTATTTTCGACAGCAAACCATAAAAGCGCTTTTATGTCTTGCGGATTCTCTCAAAGATAAATAATGGCAAATCCACCTTGCAGAGAACATCCCAAATGTAGGATTTTCCCAGGACTCAACTGGTCTGAGGCTTCAACAGCATCCCATGTGTTTATGGCTGCAGCTTGTGGGGTCTCAGAAAAATCTATGCATATGAAACTGCAAATGGTTTTTAATAGCCTGTCATATAGACTAGGATTAAATTGATATAGAAATTGAAGAACGTGATACCTTGCCCCACCTCCTATTAAGTCAACACACGATGTTGCCTCATCCGGAGTAATGACCCAAAGATCATGACACACATGTCTATGGTAGAGTTGCATTGCTATGCCATCAACGACAGTCGTCCATGCACACACATGACAATTGGGCATGCACTAGGAGCAACAAACATGGAGATCTATGTTGGGGTATATTAAGAGAAGAGCTGCTACTAAACACAAATAAGAAAGAAGGATGAAAGACAAGTCTTAAATTAAGACACCAACTATGCAATGCGAAAATAAATCACGATCTAAATTGCATGCCAATTGTCACATATGCATGCCAATTGTCACATATACAAAGAAGGACGAAGGACATAGGAACAAAACGGATGGCCTATGAATGCGTAGTCTGACGCACAACAAATAATCCCCATACATATTCAAAATAAGAATTAAACATGCTTCAAATTATTTAGTTCTGAAGTCATACTTGCATAGCAATGATGTCTCTAAACAACTCTCCCTCACGAATGTCACGCAATGCCACATGCACGTTGAGATTGACATTGACATCACCTGCATCGTTAACGTCATTTGGGGCATGTCAGAAGTAGCAGTCCTCCCCATGCTCCAGACGTATGAAGTTGTGGACGGCATAATATGCAACAACAATAAATATTTGAGTGTGATATGGATACATGTTCCCCTCCTTTAACATTACAAATTGCATCTTTACTATCCCAAAAGCTCACTCCATGACATTCCTCATCTAACCATAGCGATAGTTGAACTTGTCTCGCAAGTTTTGATAGCCTCCATTACCACGGCCTCGGTAGGGTTCTGGGGTCACCCCTCTCATCCTGTCTCTCTCTTCTCCTCCGAGAACAAGGGGTAAGTGTGCATCTCCGTTCAGAGTTTAAAATAAAAGACTTAGGAAGTGCTAAGAAAACTCCAAGCATGGAGATCTATCGTGATCGTCAGAATAGCAAGTTATGACTTTCTCAGGAGAGATACATTCAGAAAGTTTTGGCCAAGTTCGACAAGAAAGAGGCCAAGTCAAGTAATACTCCGTTAGCTCGACATGTACGTTATCATTGCAGCGGTGTTCTCAATCAAAATAAGAACGTCAACAAATGCTCTAGGTGCCATATGCAAGTGTGGTTGGCTATATGATGTATGTCATGGTGTGCACTGGGCTTGATGTATCATAGGCTATGACTATAGTCAACGGGTACATCAAAAATCTAGGGAAGAAGCATTGGGATGCAGTCGAGTGAATTTTGCGCTACTTAAAGGGCACATCAGATATTGGTATGTTATTTCAGAAGAGTAGTGACAATGATGTTCTTATCAGTTTTGTTGACTTAGATTATGTTGGAAATCTTAGTAGGAGAAGATCCGCCTCTAGGTACATCTTTACTTTAGATGGAGGTCCAATCAATTGGAAGGCTACATTACAAGATAGAGTGGCATTGCCCATAATAGAGGTATAGTATATAGCTATAGTGGAGGCTATTGATGGGGCTATGTGGCTAAAGTGTTTGGTCAAAGAGCTTGGCCTCGCTCAAGGGAGTGTCAGGATACATTGTAATAGTCAGAGCACTATCTATCTTGGTAAGGATCTGGTGTTTTATGTAAGAACCAAGCATATTAATGTTCGCTAATCCAAATTTAGGGAGTTTGTGGCAAATGACTTTATTCAACTTGTCAAAGTACCAACTCAAGAGAATGTAGCAAATATACTGACCAAGCCATTACTATTAGCTAAGTTCAAGCATTGCCTTGACTTGGAAAAAATACGTGCCAAGTGATGATTGAAGGGGAGAGAGTTCATTCTGGCTCAAGGTGGAGCTATAGTGTTGAAGAAGTACATCTATTGACTTGACCATGTCAAAGGTGGAGAATGTGATGAATGACCTAGTTAATCTGGGTTTGGGCCTACACAAGATTCCCTGCGATTATGGGCACCGTCCAACCCACTTCCCCTATTTTACATTTTTCATGTTTTGCAGGACTTGTGTGTGTGTGTGTGTGTGTGTGTGTGTGAGAGAGAGAGAGAGAGCCAGAGCCAGAGAGAGAGAGACAGAGAGAGAGAGAGAGAGAGAGAGAGAGAGAGAGAGGAGAGTGCACCACCCACATTCTGAAAAAATGGAAGATAGACTATCTTCTCTTCTTGCTCCACCATCGTTCTTTTCGCCCTAGACATTCATTGGCTTCAAGGGCATCGTCGGGAGAAGGTATGGGAGTTCAGGGGTGCATCCCCTTCCTCGGAGAAGCAAACTGGTGATAGTGTAAGGCTGCTCCTCTATCTGTTGCTCCTCTTCATATCATAGTGAGTTCCCCTCGGTGCTCTCCCCATGGACGTAGGCGGCCTTATGCCTCCGAATCATGTAAATCTGGTGTCTATCTTCTTATGTGATTACTATCTATTTGTGTTTTGAGTTTAGTACAAAATGCATATTGAATTCCGCTGCGTGGAGGACGAAAGGCACAAGCACCTTGTACGGAATGCTAGAATAGGTCGACCGCTTCAACTTAGAGGTCAATCGCTTTTCTGTTTAAAAGGTGTCCCAATCTATTCTGGGGAAAACAGTCGACTGCCTCGACTAAGAGGCCGACCACTTTTTCTAATCAATTTATTCTCATAATGTAACGAAATTTTTGATCAAATGCTTCAACAAAAAGGTCGACCATTTTGTTCTATTATCCAAATCTATCATTTTTCCTAGCTTGGTCTACTTATATTCGGGTGGTTCATCTGGTCACCTACAAGCTATCAACATGGTGTGTTGGCTCTACATGCCTCACAACTGTGCTTCCAATGACAATCTCCTCACATATGTTGAGTGAATAAAAAGTTTAAAATTCTATTTCAACTTGTGTACTGCTATCTTTCTTTTCCTCCCTTTGAGACTTTGACAATTCATTACTTTGCATTTCCCAAATTATTTTTGACAATATTTGAATAATTCTATGACAAAAATTATGTCATTTGATAAATAATTTCTCATTTTCTCCCATATATTGTATATAAATGACAAGTTGTTATTTTTTATGATAAATGCCCTTTTTCTATGATGACCGTAATCGTATATCAGCCATAAATAGCAATGATTGCAATAACTGATGACCATCTATTCAAGATTGAAGGCTCGAGACATATAGAAATATTCTTTTCATGCCTTGATAGTCCTGTGATGATTCTACACTTTTGTCATCCCAAAAATTGGAAGTCAATTCGGCCCATTTAGCAAGGTTAGTCCCAAATAGTGTAACGGATTCAAGAAAATTAAACGCAAAAAAGTTTAACCATCAATATTCTAGGTCTCATAGATAGTACATCTTTCTAAGCTCGTGAGTAATCTTATTTGCCCAATAGAATTTGACAGAGATGGTCCAATGTCAACTCATTTAGAAGTAAGGCCCATTAAGAGTGTTAAGAACAAATATAATTAAATAGCCCTAATATAATCAGTGTAAACATTCGTAAGAATGTCTTATCAATGTGACACTTGAACCATTAGAAAGAATATTAGAGAGAGAGAGAGAGAGAGGCTAGTTAGTTGGAAAGTGAATAAAGTGTAGCTAATTGGGAGGTGACCGAACACACAAAACATGTATATAGGAATAGAAGAGAGCACATGTTGAATAAGAATTAACCTTCCACTTCTAGAGAGAAAGTGAGATTTCCATGCCGCAAGTTTCTTTCTCATTTTATTCAAGTAGTAGATGAAAATGGACGAGCTTGGCAATGCCTTTGAACAAGGGAGCCCCAAGAGAGATGCTAGTAAATGTATGACATGGGATGTTTGCATGTGTTGAAACTTTTGATTGATCATTGCCCAGACGTGGTATGAGCCATATGGTGCGAACTCTTGCTGGTATCGATGAGATGTCCTAAGCATTTTCTCACATAGTGAGGAATGTCACGAGTCTACATAGGGATGAATGAGCTCCATTTGTGAAAATAATAGTGCCATATAATGTGAATAAGAGATACGAGATAACCGGATGATTCATAAAAGTAGCATATGGTGTCATCAGTCCTCTTTGGAATAAATCTTGAGGCCCTTTGCTGAAAGCTTCCTTTGCAGAATAAAAAGGTTCGAAGCCAAAGGATCTCCGTCCCAAAGTCTACGGGAGGATGAGAAATACCGCTCCTAATTGCTATCATAGAGAATCAGTAGTTAGTGAAGCGGCTCTTAATTGACCAGTTTATCTAGGTATCAGAAGAATCAAACATTCAAAAATTATCGAATAATAAGACTACTCCAATGTATCATAGGCCTTCATCCTTTGTGAGGCTGTAGACTCTCTCTGGTGCAAGGCAAACATTATCTGTCATGTCCCCGTCTTTCACAAAAGTCCCCTGCAGAGGTGAGATAAGGGTAGGCAATAAAGTAGATAACCTATTGCAGATAGTAATAGAGAGAATCATGTAAGCGAAATTGTAAAGGTTCATGGGTCTAAAATTTTTAAGAGAGGAAGGTGTAACAACTTTAGGAAGTATAACCAAGTGACTAGAATGTATGACTTAGGCAAAGGTCGGTCACTGAAGAATTCAAACACTGCATCATAAGCATGAAAAGAAATAATTTCAGTAAATGGAAAGAAGTCACTAGAGAAACCATCAGGTCTAGAGGTGCTATTTGGGTAGAGAGAGAATATTGGCTTTTTGATTTTTGATTGGAAGAAGCAAGGAGAGAAAGAGAGAGAGAGAGTTGTAAAAATTGAACTTTTATTGTTAGAAATGAAAAATATAAGGTCTATGAAAATGAAAGTTACAACTAATGATAAACTAAGAATAAAAAGAAAAGAACTAGAGCCGAGAGGTAATGAAGAACATCGTCGTCTCCTCCTCGCCGAGCCTTTAAGAGGATCGCTCTGCCATGAAGGAGAACATTGTCGTGAGAGGTGAAGGAAGAAGAATATGTCGTTGTCCATGCCGTCAAGCCTTGGAATGTCGCCCCGCCTTAGAGTAAACGCCGCCATGAAAAGGAGGTTAGAGAGGAGAGATCTAATAGAGAAATAGAGAGGGATGAGAAGAAGCTAATGGAGGTTCTAAGAAGTGGGAATGATGAGGCTAAGAGAAAGAGGGAGGAAGGCACTCTATCTATGTGAAAGGAGAGGGAAGGGGAGAGAGACGTGAGGGCACACTTGGGATTGGAGAAGGAGAGAGGAGAGGGTGAACTAGGGTTAGGGTTAGGTAGAAGGGAGAGGGTGGCCTAGGGTGATTGGGAGAGGAAGAAGAAAGAAAAAAAATTATTCTAGTAAAAAAAGAGAAAAAACCCCCTTTCTTCTCCTTGATAAGGGCTATTTATAGAGAAAATATGTCAATTGGAGGGTGGAGATCGAGTTTGATGGAGATGGAGGGTTGAGATTCCAGGAGAAAGAGATGGAAGATGGGGAGAAGAGAGTGGGACACCCCCCTCTTGGCTAGGGTTTGGGGCGCCCCATTTCGGTTTCCTAAATGGGGAAGATCTTCTCCTATTTTTCTCTCCAAGATAAATCAAAATAAATCCTTCCTTTTCCTCCTTTCACACAAAAAAAGAATGGTGGCTGCCTTGACTTGGTCAAGGGGATGAGGGTGCCCTAGGGCAACCCATGCTCTAGTCTTGGTGACGATTTTGCCCCTAGCCCTTCTGTTAAATGCCTTGAACATCCTGTACACGCACAATTTGAGTTTAGTCCATTAAAAATTATTGTTTTATGCATATAAACTATGAATACTTAAAATTATGCAATGGTAAATTAATTCTCATGACTCTCAACCCCTTTTCATTGAATAATTATTTACAAATTAAGTTAATTTGCGTGAAAGATCTGATTTGTATGAAGTTAAGGTTAATTGTAAAAATATGCATAATTACTGAATAATATACACTAGAACTGATGTTTGTGACATGAATTATAATAGAAATATGCACACTCATCAGTACTCTTCTGATTCATGTCAAACCAGGAAGTCACAATTTAATGATCTGCGACCTCTCCTCATGTCATGTTTTATTAGTTTTTGCATTATGAATGGCGTCTAGCACGTAAGAGGTAGATTATTTCTTTCATGTCTAAGTAGTTAGATGCGAATTATTAATTCACTCCTTGTTACACCGATGTGTTTACTGATGTTTTCCATGATTATTTACTCAATTAATTGGAGGATATTCTAAATTCATGTCACAGAGCCATGACATGTTTCAACTGATTTATCAAAATTTTAATGCAAAACCCCTTTCTGGGTGAGAGAAGGACCCTTCGTTCTGGAATCTCTCTAAACAGATCATAATCTCTTTCGCTTAAGTCTCCGTAAGGCCCCGATATTGAAAGATTCCCTCTTCGATCACTGGACATGTTGTACCATAAAAATCCTAAACATCTTCAAATCATGTCACTCTGAGTAAACATGATTTAACCGGTCTACTAGAATGCACCTATATAGTCTGGCATGATTCTGTTCAAAATTTTGGAACACGACTTGGTGTCCAGATGTGGTTCTGATTGAAGTTCCTATAACACGCCATGTTCCCGTCAAGCTCCTAGGCCTCACCATCTCTTCCCACCCACAACCATACCGGGTAGCTTGGATTGATGCTACATCCATACCCGTTAGGCTTCCGGCGTTTGCAGATAGGTCAGCATCGCCTTGACGATCTCGGCGGAGCCGCTGTCCTTCACCAGCCCCATCGAGAATTGCGTGACCTGATCGAGCTCGGCCGGCAACGGCCCAAGGAGTTCGGAGCCTTCGACGGCGATCAGTTCGGAAATCTGCTGGACCGCAATGTCGGCTTCTCCCGACACCACGAACTTCGCGGCGGGAGAGCCGCTGATCGCCTTCTTCTTCACTGCGTCGAGGATGCCGGTGCAGTCCGTGCCGGTGTCGAACGCGGCGGCTTCCTTCGTCGCCGGGTCCCAGACGAGCGCGGCGTTCACGACCATGTCCTTGTAGGGCGTGGAGAACATCGCGAAGCCGTCGAACGATGCCGGTTGGTCCGGGTACCATGAACCGCGGCCGAGTCGGACGAGCGGCTCCGGCGCGAGACCGAGCACCGGCGCGACCGCCCGGGCCGCCGCCTCGTCGAATTCGCCGGCGAGCAGCGCGGTCAGCTTTTCCTGCGTGATGCCGGCGCGGCGCGTGAGTTGCGAATCCTGATATTTCAGTCCCCGGCGGGCCTTGCCGAGGATGTCGTTGAAGTTGTCTTCGAGAGGAAGCCGGCTCATGCGGCGCAAGGAAACCGGAAGGGCGGCTTTGGCGAACCGGATTTCGCAGGGGATGCGCCGCTCCCGTCGCTTTTCAAACGATTCCCGAACGCCACTCCCGGGCGCGGGTCAGGGCGGCGACGAGGGCGCGTTGGTCGTTGCCTTCGATGGTTTCCCGGAGCGCGCGGATTTCGTTTTCGAAGGCTGAAAGCGCGTGGACGACCTCGTGCCGGTTTTCCATGAGGATGGCCCGCCAGATTTCCGGATCGCCGCCGGCGATGCGCGTGGTGTCCCGGAGGCCGCCGCCGGCGGAATCGCGCCACACGTCCGGCTTGCCGGCGAGAAGTCCGGCGAGCGCGATCGCCGCGACGTGCGGCAGGTGGCTGATGTGCGCGACGATCTCGTCGTGTTCGTCCGGCGAAACGACGACCGGGCGCGCGCCGAGTTTTTCCCAAAAGGCGCTCACTTTCGCGAACGCGTCGTCGTCGGTGCGTCCGGCGAGCGGCGTGACGAAACACGCCCGGTCTTCGAAAAGATCGGCGCGGGCGGCGCCGGGGCCGTTTTTCTCCGAACCGGCCATCGGGTGCGAACCGACGAAGAACGCGCCTTCCGGCATGGCGGCGTGGGCGACGCGGGCGATGTGCCCCTTCACGCTCGCGACGTCGGTGACGATCGCGCCGGGTTTGAGCGACGGCGCGATGCGTTCCGCGAGATCGCCGACGACGTCCGAAGGTGCGGCGATGACGACGAGATCCGCGCCGGCGACGGCCTCGCGCGCGTCGGCGGCGGACGCGTCGGCGGCGTCGGGTCCGACACAGGAGGCGGCGTTGCCGGGAACGACGTCCCACGCGACCGCGCGCCGCACGACGCCGCGCGCCTTGGCGGCGCGCAGAACGGAGGCGCCGATGAGGCCGGACCCGAGGATGGCGAGGGAGTCGAACACGGTAAATCCGGGGTTGCCCGGGAGGTTGTCGGGGTCATGGTCCGGGCGCTTTTTCAGGCAACTCCAAACCGCAGTTTTACCGTGGCCGCATCGCATTCCCATTCACGGTCCCGACGCATCGAAAAGACGAGGCGCGCGCTGGCGGTCGCGCTCGTGTGTGCGGCGGTGATCGGCGGCTGCTACGCCCTGAGCCGGATCGGTCCGAAGAGCTACGCCGTCGCCGAGCGCCGGGCCACGATTTCCAAGCAGCGGGCGGAGAAGCTGCGGTTGCTCGCCGAACGGGCCGTGGCGCGCTGGGACAGCGTCAAAAAGAACCATCCGGCGGGCGCGCCCTACGACGACGACGAACTCGCCGCCATCGGCGAGGCGGCGGTCGCGAGTTTCCAATACGAAAAGAATTCTATCCATTTACAATTCTAAATACCCACGCTCTTTAACACGTGAGGGGTCCGGATCCATCAATTCGGTCTTGGACTCCCGGCTCTGTCCGGATCTCCTTCGCACGCTCGCCCTCGCTGGTTCGCTCCCAGCGCTACGTACAAACGGCGTATGCATCGCGGTGTATACGATCCGGACTCCGCCTCGGTGGCTAATCGCTTCTCTCTTCTTCCCCCTCCTCAACTCCGCCATCGCCGCTGCCGCTTGGGCCGGAAGAGATCGTCGCCAGGGAGGGCGTGGGCGCCGCCGAAGTCGTCACCGGCCCGGAGAGGTATCCTATGTTCCCTCTGCTGCTTCTAATTTGGTTTCAGGGTGTGGGGGGTTTGGGGGGGGTCTGATCCACCTACCTTGAGCGTTGCCCTTCGGCGTCTTCGGAGGGGACCAGCAGCTGGGTAAGGTCGCAGCTGCGGCTGGCGCCAAGCGCGGGCACTGCCGCTTCTTCCTGAAAACCTCCATGTTCCTGCTCACATGATTTTTTTTCCTTTTTAATGTTCTACCTCTTTCGAGGGTTCCACTTCTGTGATACCCCTGGGGGTGCAGGGTTGAAATGTTCGTCTTCTTCACTTCCTTCGTCTTTTGAGTATCTCTGCGTTCCTTGTTGGGATTTTTCAGACGGGCTTAGTGCAGATTTGTGTTTCTTTCGTTTGTTGCTCTATGACCGAGTTTGAGAATATTTACTGGCGCTCGGACACTACACTAAGTAGATGTGCTGAAAAGAGTAATGCTTTTATTCCAGACATCCTTCCTCGATAGGTCCATGCCAAAACAAAAAGAGCCACTAGATAAACAAAAATGCTTTGCTCTGTCACCCGTCAAGCCATCTTCTAACATCATGCTACCCTTGCCCACCACCACCATGTGCTCCTAGGTTATTCCTTTTCTCCTCATCTCTTCACATCCTTCTCTTTCCTACTCATTTCTCCTTCCCCTTCTTTTCTCCTCATCTGGTGTTAGTGATTACCCAGGATAGCAATAGTAGAAGAATAAGAAGTAGAGAATGAGAATAGACAACCATCCGCATGTTGCTGCCTCTGCTAGTTGTCCTGCACTCCGTTTTACACTCCATCTCTGCCTGGAACTGCCTTGAAAGCCATACATAGCTTGAACCATAGTTTCAGTCATAGCTGCAACCAGTTAGGACTGCTCTTGTTCTGGAATCCATTTCTCAATTCCTTGGTCTGATCTTGTTGAAAAGTCTTGCAATATTAATTCTTTTATGTAATCTGTTATTTTAACTAGATCTTTTCCTTTATGACCACACTTTTTTTGTTCACTCTTGTTATTTTTAAGCATATGGCGAGTTTACTTTCTTATAGCCTCGGATTAAACTGCTAAATTTCCAGGAAAATTTCCCATAGTTGCTCTTTACGATTTTATTACTCTTACCTTCTTATACTTGCTATGAAATCTTCTTAATTTTTAAACTTTGGTAGGTACCTTCCGAAGATAATGGAATGTGAAGAAGAGCTACACGAAGACTCTCATGTTGGGAAAAATACACAATCACAGCTGGATTCCACTGGGGAGAGCTGTGTTGATGAATTGGGAGCATCAGGTAGTGCACTGGATGAAGAAGCTGTTGATGGATTAACAGCATGTGCAAATGTATCAGATAGTGGAATTAGAGATAATACCATACCAGAACCCAAGGTGGGAATGGTTTTTGATTCAGAGAAAGCTGCTTATGATTACTATAGTGAATATGGAAGAAAGGTGGGTTTTTGTATCCGATGGGATACCAGAACTCGAAGTCGAATAACAGGTGAGACAATAAGTAGAAGATTTCTATGTAACAAGCAAGGATTTCGTGTTGACAGACAAAAAGTCGGGGATTTGCTGGCGAAATACCATCGTGAGGAAACAAGATGTGGTTGTAAGGCATATCAATCCCGCAGTGATAAAATAGGGTTAGAAATTGAGGGAGAATACATCGGGGGGAGGTTTTTGACCCCTATGGAAGGGTGCAAAAGATAGGTGTGTGTGTGTTGTGATGAGATAGAAACCGATAGGAGGAGAAAACACACAGTACAACTACGGAGAGAGTGCATGCAATATGAAGAAAAGTGAAAGAGTGCAGGGAAAGTGTAGAAAATTGTGATAAAACTAAGATTTGGGAGGACTAGAACTTAGAGAATAAATGATGAAAACAAGTCTAGAAAGATGGAATTAAAATTTAATACTTTCCTCTTCAAGCCAGGGTCGAAGATGTGGGTAGACGGTGCAGCATGGCTTCACCCCGCGTCCAGAAAGAGCCCCCTTTTGCAACTGCGAACTGGATAATTATTTATATAGTTACAGGAAACCCAGAAAGTTCTCCCAAGATTTTAGAAGATAGAGTCCACCAAAACTCGAGTATGATAGATCAATCTCGAGATAATAGTGAGAGTAAGAGCCCAGAAAAGATGGCATGTGACTTGGTGGAGCAATCTAGAAGATATCAGCACTAGAAGGAGGTCTCGGAGCCCTGTGCATGTAGAAAATAGAGTCCTATTCATATAAAAATTGTAGAAATCTAGAAGGTTCAAATCTGAGATAAACACCCAAAATAGGGATCCAGATTGATAAATCTCGTGAATATTAGTGAGAATAAGTGTCCTGGATCAACTAGAGTTGATTTGGAAGCTTCTTCTCAGAGAAAATAGATCAAACAAGGTCTACAAGGAGTCCCACGGTGAAGAAATCAGAGTTCAGGACATTTAGGACTCTCGGTCTGGAAAATGGTCTATCACAGGACTACTAGGGATGAAAATGGTCTAGGGAGGACCGCAAGGCTTCAGGAGGTGAAACGGGACAAAATGGGCACTATTTGGGGCCTAGTGATCTTTGTGAGACCGCTTCTATCACCTAGCGGTCTTCCCAGAACCGCTAGGCTGATGGAAGAAAATTTTTAGGTAGAACATGGTAGGTTTTAAAAATTGAAGAATATCTCAAAAATTTTGCAGAACTAGCAAAAGTAGTAGAAGAAGAAATTTTAGATAACTAAAAAATGAACAACTTTTATGAAGAGAGAAAAATAAAAAGATAATCATAAGAGGGAGAAAATGGTGCGAGAACATAAGAAAAATGCTGGGTTCTCGGGTGAACAGTGTAGCCTGCCATAAAAATCTGAATAACTTGAAATCGGTGGAGAACTGGCTAATGGCATAGAAGAATAAAATGTTAATTTTTAAAAAAAGAACAACTTTGGTGAAGGGCACAAAATGAATAGAGGAACGTAAGGGGATGAAAACAGACCGTGTTCAGGACTGCACAGTGAAAGGGGCCGAATGCTTGATGGAGGTCGACCAAAATGAGCCGAAAGTTGATTTGGAAGGCCAGAAGCTTATAAAATAAGCCCAGGGCTCTAAGAAATCATGATCTCCAAAGTCCAAAGACTAGGGAACAATGAAATGGGGTCGAAATCTATCCAAAGAAGGCTCCAAAATAATGGGTAATTCGGGAGATCCAAAATGATAATAAGAGAAATGACTCAACTTACGGGCTAAAACTGGGTGTCAACAACTGGGTGCCGCATGATGCGGCTTGCTCTCAGGGTGCCCCTGGGTTGGCTCGGGTGGCTTAGTTAAAAGCAAGTGAAGCTACATACTAGGTGATCGGGGGGGTACCCATTGGCTGTGGGTATCACCGTGAGTTACAACAAGCTGACTAGGGCCCTTGATTGGACTCAGCAAGTCGTAATAGGGGCCGAATAAATAGCGCCTGGAAGGTGTTCAGGAAAATTCCCAAACCCCATTGTTTAAATTTTCTATTGCCAATCAATTCACCCCTCCCCTCTTGATTGCCATCTACCGGGGGACAACAATTGGTAACTCATTTGTCATAGAGGCAAGCATATAGCATTGGGCAAGTGTGGCATCATCCTTATGCTTCTCGTAAGCAATGATATCTCCCTCTGCAACATCATCAGCAAGAAGAGGAGGTATAGGTCGATCAAGAACATATGCTATCTTCTCAGCAGTGAGAATAATTCTCAAGTTCCTGAGCCAGTCACTATAGTTTGGACCAATAAGCCTGTTGGCATCAAGTATGTCGCGTAACGGGTGGTTCGCCATAGAAGTCTACAAGAGAAGATTTGTAATAATTAGATAACATGCAGATATTCATTAATTAAAATTAAGATATGGTCTTCAATCCTAATTTTATAACTGCCACTAATTTTTGACGAATTTTCACACCCCCAAATGTGCAAAGATGGGATACTCTAGTGATAGAAATGAAGGTGCTCTGATATAGATCCAAAGGGGGGGGTGAGTGGATCTTTGACAAATAACTACACAATAAAAGGAAGCTTAGCTCAGGGAAACTGAAAATGCTGAAGGTAGATTACTCATGGAAATGCACAAGCTCAATCACTGTTCGCTCAAAGAACTCTTACCATAAGAAACACTAAGAAGTAACTAAACACTCAGTCAAACACTTAACAACTATATTGATTGAGATGCTAGAAATAAAACATATATTCTATTACAGCTAACCCTCAAACACTTAGCCTGCACAAGAAAAAAAATAATGAACAAACTAAGAGCAACAAGATGAAGACCAGACTTGAAGTCTATAGCTATGTAACCCACTGACTGAACTCAGTAATCGAAAAAACCTTAGCAGAGAAAGCAGATTAAATACATGTAATTAGAAACACATAGTGTTGTATCATGCAACCAAACAATCCTGTAAAGGAGATAGGAGATATGGAATAGAACTCAGGGTGAACCATAGAGCATCAAACTTTTTAGGTGGTTCGGTCTGCTACCCATAGACCTACATCCACCCCTCACTCAAACCTGAGTGAGGATTCCACTTGGACAAGCTAGAAACCAAAGCAGACTCAGTCTGCAACAATACGCTGCCTAACAGCTTGAACCCTGAGGGAGACAACTCCCTCGACCCAAGTTCTCTACCCCACAGAACCTGGAACCTGGGCTTGCAACCTGCAAGTCCAGAACTGGAGGACCAATCCTCCCTTCCTCTAAACCAGAGGGGATACCGTGAGTGACACCCAGTCACTCACACCCAGAGACATCAGTCTCTCTTCCTCTGAATCCACAGAGGGCAACCAGAGATAAATCTCTCTTCTCCTGAATCCTCAGGAGGAACCCGATTTCAAACCAGAGAATCGCAAGAACAAAGTGGAAATCAGAAAATGAACAAAGGAAAAATACAAACAAAGGAAAGAAAATGTAGCTCCAACTAGAGCAGGACTGTTTAGGATTTGATCCTGGAACAGATAACTATAGATCTTCAATATTGGCACTGGTTGCACACTCATCCTTCTTCTCACGACCTTCTTGTCAGAACTGGCTCTCTTTCTTTTTCTCACTCTCTCACTCTCTCTTCTCTTCTTCTTCTCTTCTGTTCTTGCTCTGGATGCTGCCCTAATTTTCTGCACCTCTCTTCTCACAACAACGCTCTCTCTCTCTTTTCTGAATTCCTCTCTCAGATTTCTCTTCTCCTCTTAATTCCCTTTCTATCTCTCTCTTCCTCTCAGAATTCTTATCTCAGGATTTAGGCAAATCTAGCTTGGTCTCTGCTTTTCTTCTTCCCGCCTCATACTACTAATACATCTTTAGAGATGCCTCTTTTATAACAGAGAATCGGATAGGGTGGACCCCACTGGATTCTCTCCTGGCGCGTGGAGGGAAGACTCCTGCCAAGAGGTTTTCGAAAGGTACTCAGCCACATGTCATAAGTGGAGGTTATGACGATCCACGTGACATCTTCTTTCTGGGACTATCCAGTTGATGCAGGAGAAATCGAGTCGAACCCAAGGTTAAGAGGAATTAAAATAATGAATTGATATGTCGAAAGAAGCTGATCCAGAGGGTCCGGAGGCAGAGAATGAGAATCATAATGGGAAGAATCCAGAGCTTTTGGAGGAGTGAATGTAATGACCCAGAGTCCGAGTACTGGAGAGGAACTGGTGCGACCTGAACCCTGGCCCTCCACCACGAGCCCGAAGACTCGAAAGGGTTAAAGGATGGTGTGAGGATACACGAGAATCTAAAATAACTATAGAATAACACAATTAATCTAAATAATAATGATAGTAATAAAATAAATACTCACTAACAGCTACAAGGTCCAGAGTATCTCATGTCCAAATAAGTACAGTCAATAGAAAAGAAAAGTACAAGTACACCAGGCATACCCCGACTCTGGTAACTGGCAACTAACATTGACTGCACGAACCACACGGAGCCTCAGATGCGCCTCTCGATGACCCCGCCTCACCTGAAAATAAAGGGGTGAGCCTTATTTCATTGGCTCAATAGGGATCCCGCAGAGCCCTACCTCACATCGAGAAAACAAGACAACAAGGAAAGTAATGCTACATAACAGAAGTACGATAGTAATAATAGTAAATAAATGAAAAATCTCACTACGACTAACCGTATTGAGCCGAACAAATTGACCACGGACTGACGAAACACAAGTCCATACCTGACCAGAAGACAGGAGCACCACCCACCAGAGGCAAGGCCGGATGCATCCCCTAACGTCTTACATCGGGCCCCAGTGTCTCCCTACACGCCCCGGACGGAGACTGAGACACGTAACAAGTACCACAAATAAGGATTAGTTGGGGTCACGCTCGTTAGCGTGGGTCTGATGCCCCCAACCATGTGTCCACAGACAGACCATGCGCTCTAGGTTAGTCCCTCTAGTTAGTTTCCCCCCCAGCCCAGACGCAGGCTGCAAAGGTGAGGGGCCCTATGGTAACCAGCCTATAAACCATCTCTCCGGTCATGCTATCCACCACTCCCAAGTGGGTCTACACACGCGTGCGCAGGAAAGCTACGACTAGTGGATGGGTCACTAGAGGTAAGACTCTAACTCACAGAAACCACTGCTCGTCACACTGACGAGGTGTTAAAACGGCCCTCCACACCACACCGACTCTCGGTGGCACAGACCAACGGAACACAAAAGTCGAGACGATAACAGGGTCCAACAACCCCTAAAACGGACGGGCACACAAACCGAGGTGAAACCACTCCCTCGAGACCCCTTAGTGCCCGCACGGCTCTCACAGGATGCCCGAGGCCTCCGTCGAGCCCAAACACCAATAGAGGGGTGAGTCTTGGGTTCACCGGGGCATAAACCATCTCGAGTAAGACACTGCGGAATGGAAAACACGAACACGCCCCTCAAAAGCGGCATGAACATGAACGTACCCCCCGGGGGGGTCGCGATCCAGTGGGAACGCGACCTCCCTGGGCGGCGCGATCAGATCGAAACGCGACCCTCAGGGGAGGCGCGATCAGTTGAACGCGCCCTCTGAGGGTGGCGCGACCCGGGAAGAACGCGCCCGAGCCGATAGGCCTGATAAGCGTACGCGACCGATCAACCGTGCACGATCTCCACCGCCACACCGTTCATCTTCCCCGATGAACGCGACCCTTCGACGCGTCGCGTTACTCAAGAACGTGACCCCTGTTATTATCGCAATATAGAACCGAGCCGAAACGGCGTACACTTGCGGGAAAAGCCCGATCCACGCCCCATTCACCCCCAGGTGAAGGGGAATACAAAGGGGAACCCTTCCCCTGGCCCTCTAGCATTGAATGGAGCCCAACAAACGACCAAAAATCTCGGGAAACACTAGATCCGGCGCTCAAACCCCAAATCATGGAATTCCAACCCCGACATAAAATACGCCCCTCTCGAGCTCCCCTCGGCCTAGAAATCACAGGGAATGCGGAAAGAAAGGCAAGGATCCGTCGCCCTACCTCAAAGAAGCTTTATATCCTCCGGATCGCCGCCGATCTTCAAATCTCGGCCGATCACGAACACCACACCCCACGCCGCGAAAATGCCACTGCCACGCTCGCCTCGTCACCATCGTCGTCGTCGTGGCCTCCCCTCGGCTCGCCATCTGCAGCCGGAGAGGAAGGGGGCGTCGCAGTCGTGTTCGGACGGAAAGGGCAATGCAATGGTCGAATGGGGTGGGGGTTCTCACGGGAAATAAGGGAAGAGGAAAAAGGAGGGGAAAAAGAAAAAGGAAATGGGTTTATTTATAGAAAACTTAAAAAAGATGAAAAATTGAAAAAAAAAATCATTTCCCCAATCCTCAGAACACGCTCGACGCACTGGTAACATCCCGGAGTAGGAGAACACAACGGTTCACCCTGTACAAGGTTCCGAAGGTCCGACAGGGAAAAACACGCGTAAACCACAAAACACTCCTCGAGATTCCCGAGAGTGATCCGAAACCCACGGATCCTGATCCGAAAAATATCCGAAATACCCGGGACATTATAGATATCCCCCAGTTCAGTCATATACATAGACTCCATGTCTCCTCGTAATACGAGATATGTCAACTGTGCCGTCGTCTAAACTAGCATTCTTAGTTGGGCCCTCAGTAACCCAAGAAAGACCGCGGTCCACAGCGTCAAAACTGTCAGAGGCGATGCTACGCAGAGGGAAAGGCGGCATGGGTCTATCTGTCCTCCACATATAGTGATCATCAGAGCTCCCAACTCTCGGCCTCCGAGAATGATCTCTACCTCTGCTTTGGCGAGCCATGTCTGCATGAGCTGCAAAGCAAACAAAACATGAATCAAAAGGCGAAGTAGGCATAAGGACAGCAACAACACATTGAGACGCGATCCTACAAGGTCCCATCATGTCAATGGACTCGGGACAAGTAAAAGTTACAAAAGGCCCAGGCCATCTGCCCTCGCCCTCGGCCTTGACGGATGACCCGTGAAGGGCATTTGTTGCACCCGTTATTTTTCTCGAAAGAATCGAGACACTCCCCTTGAGTTGGTCGAGGTTCAACATTCAGCATACCGCCGCTCCGTGGAACATTTCCACACGTCGGGACACTGTAGCCCGTGTATTACTTCAATTATAAACCCCTCGCAGCAATCGAGGTGGTCGAGAATCAGATTAAATCCACAACGGTTGTCAGGATCGTGTAGTTTAGGGCGATCCTCGAGAGGCGAGAATTTTCTCCCTTGGATGTTCGGGTTGAACAAAGGAAAACCTCGCAGCAAGGAAAGAGGGCGTAAAAGACGGTGTACACACCTCCCGGGAAGTCCAATGCACGTGTATTACGCAACTCGGATGAACACAAACTCCCTCCTCTTTGCCAACGGCGCGGGGAAGACGACAACCAAACAAAAGGTTCTCCACACGACGTGCTGCGAGCAAAAGACTTTAAAAAGCCTAAAGGAGGAGGCTTTAAGCAGAAAAGGTGGGCAAGGAAACCCGTTTGGGGTCGTAGAGACCCGCGCGGGGTAGCCTGACCCCTGGCAGATCCGCCTGGGGTCGCGCGACCCCGGGGGGAACCGCCTAGGGTCAAATGACCCCGGTGGGCCCTGCCAAGGGTCGAATGAGACCGGGCAGGTCCCACGTAGGCTTGCCCAGGGTCACTTGACCCCGCCACCCCTTCTCTCTCACACAAAAAAAAGAAAAGATAAAAAGAAAGAAAAAGGATCGTCTCGGGGTCATTTTCATCCTGTCCACCCCATATGGGTTAAATCAACCTCGGTGGCCCTCCAACTTCTATAAATAGACCCTCAGAGGTCCAGATCGAGCTCTACAGAGACACATACAGAAGAAGAGAGGAGGAATCCAACGACTGCAAAAAGGAGCATTGTTCGTTGCTTCAACCCATCAAGGGTATGTAATATCCCAGGCTTTGTACTTATGCCCCTGAAGACTATGTTTGCAATTTTGTCCCTCTAAGGGCCATGTTTATAATTTTCTATGCACCTGGGACGGCTAAATTATGTAATTTCATCACACAATGAGAAATTGCAAAAATGTCCTTCCTGGGATTGCAAGAAAAATTCAAGTCCTGATGTTTGCAATTTTATCATGCAACTTTATGTAATTGGGGCT
Organism: Amorphophallus titanum; assembly: GCA_024336825.1. NCBI lineage: Eukaryota > Viridiplantae > Streptophyta > Magnoliopsida > Alismatales > Araceae > Amorphophallus > Amorphophallus titanum. Next base: position 15,304,231 of record JANBPO010002057.1, on the reverse strand, counting down.
ATGCCCCCACGCCCTGTGTCAACGCAGGGAACCCCTTTCTCTTGTACAATGGACAACTCGCCGACAACCCTTGTACTCATATGAATCATAAATGCACTCAACTGCTCCTTTACGTGCCTATAAGAGAATCCCGACTTTCGAGAAATTGTGTACATGCCCCTCTCCTTGCGAATCAACACGTGCGTCTTCAATGAGGCCGATTGTTGCTCATTTTGCTTAGGGACATTGCTAGCTCAATCTTACACCTAAATATCATCTCAAATCTATGTTCACTTGGTGTCTAGTAAAATTACCAAAATACCCCTATGACCTAAAAATAACCTAGGAGCCTTCAAAACCCGTCAGAAACTACCTCAATGCCCTAAGAGATTCTCAACGGTGCAAAGGTAAAGAATCGTTCTTCACACCGCGAGAATTATCGATTTAGTTCGATTTTGAAAAATTGACAATGATATACAATCTAAGGTTTTGATGTTTTCTACTGCGTATTCTCGTCGAAATCTTACATTTGGTACGCAAATACAACCTTTCTTTTTTGTTAATCATCGGGCCCATGATTCAGATTGATTAGATTGAGTGATTTTGAAGAAAATTGAAAATGGATTTCTACCTTCACTCAGCACCTATCTCGGGAAAGGCACGTATATGGTTTCTGTGGCGCCACTCATTACATTTTGATGTTGTTTGTGCTTCTTCTCAATTTCTTACTGTCATCTCGGGGGGGATGCCGGCTATGTTTTATTGTACTTTTGTTCATGCTAGTTGTGTTGTTGCTGAGATACAATTTATTTCGAATGATCTTAATAATTTCTCTATGACTTGTACTTGCCCTCGGCTATTGGGTTGTGATTTCAACTATATTTTAAATCCCTCTAAAAAGAAAGGGGGAGGGATGTCTTTAACAGATCTACGATGGATTTTCAAGATTTTATTATGACTTCATCTATGATTGATGAGGGCTTCTCGGGTTTAGCATGTACCTTGTACAGTGGGTGAATTTAAGATGGCATCTGGGTTCATCTTTCACATTCCTATTTGGATCATTGTCCCTTGCTGCCCACTTGCACTCCTTCTCAGCGATCTACCCCCTCCAGATTTTATTTTCAGCAGATGTGGACTTATCATGAGCGTTTCTTGTAGGAGGTTTCCCAATGTTGGTAGGCTGCTCCTTTGGCCACTAACCCGCTCTCTACCTTGGTCCTTAAGCTTAAAGCACCAAGGCAATGTTGAAAAAAATGGAATATTGATTTCTTTGGCAGTATCTTTGCCAACATTAAAACCTTTGAAGATAATGTTCAGGCTGCTCAAGTTGCTTTTGATGATGTGCCTTCTCAAGCTAATCGGGAGGCCCTTGATGCTTGCACTTCCTCCTTATCTAAGTTTTATACTCAGGAAGAGATATTCTGGAGGCAAAAGATGAGAGTTTAATGGCTCAAGGAAGGTGACATGAACACTAAATATGTACTTCCACTCTACTGTTATTGCCAACCGCCATAGGGCCACTATCTCAAAGCTTAAAGATGAAAGCAGCCATTATGTTGATGATCCTATCGCCTTAAAATGCATGGTTGTTTCTCATTTTCAGCCGGCTTTCACTTTGCAGCCTCATCACATTGATTATACTTTGCCGGATGTCATTCTACACCTTGTTCAGGCTAGCCATAATGTTATATTGTGTGCGATTCCTAGCATGGAGGAAATTAAGAAGGCTATTTTTACCATGTTGCCGGATAGTGCCCTAGGTCTCGACGATTTTACGGGAGTTTTCTTTCAATCATGTTGGCAAGTTATCTCTGATGATGTTTGTGCTACTTTTCAAGCCTTCTTCAATTGCCATTCTTTGCCTACTGGGATGACTTCCTCACTTATTGCTCTAGTGCTAAAGATTGATGTGCCTCAGGCTTGTTCTGATTTTCTGCCTGTTAGTTTATGTAATTTCCCAAATCAACTCTTATGAACTATTTTAACATACTTGAACATCCCGCCCAAAGCGCCGCGACCGCCCGGCGCGGTTTCTCCGTCTTTGCGCTTTACCTCGCCCTGGCGGCGCTTCCCGCACGCGCCGAATACTTCGGTTTCCAAAGCGGCGGCGCCGAACCGGAAGGCGACATCGTCTATCATGAAACGCGCTATCCGGTGTGGTGTGAAAGCACCTACAATGCGCGATGGTACCCGTCCATCCTCGGCGGCGTCTCCGGAACGGCGTTTTACAGCGGCCCGCATTGGAGCTATCCTTATGAAAAAGGCACCCGTGACGCAGGCTATATCTGGACGTTCTGGGGTGTCACGAATTAATTATTACAGGTCTCGGTGCCCTCCCACCACTTGTACAGGCACCACCCCCACCACCTCCTACTATAGGTACGTAAATTTTAATTTTCAGTAAAATATTTATTTTACTTATGATATTTAATTCTTACAAGTCCTAGTGCCCTCCCACCACTTGTACAGGCATCACCCCCACCACCTCCCGCGATAGGTATGTATATTTTAATTTTTAGTAAAATATTCATTTTACTTATGATATTTAATTTTTACAGGTCCCAGTGCCCTCCCACCACCTATACAGGTGCCACCCCCACCACCTCCCGCTGTAAGGCACACCTCCACCACTCAGCCGCTTCACGATGTCGGTAGTCGTCACGAGGGCGAGGGAGGTAGGGCCCATGATGGACGTCGGTCATGTTGGGTATAGTCTTGTTTTGATGATGTCAATGTAACATGAAGTCATTTGGTCATTTCGACTTTAAGTCTGAAAACTCAAAAATGTAATTATGCATAATTTGTTGTTCAATGTTTCGTACATATTCTATTGATTTGCAGACTGCAATTGTTTAATAAATGATGTTTTCAGGTTGTTTGCATGTTGAGAATTTGCTATTAGACATTATCTGGTTAACAGGAAGTGTTACAAGAAGCAATCAACTTGAACAGGTCACATGCTAGCTCAAGGGTCAATAGCGACAGAATAAGGGTGACAAATAGTTTCTAGCGGTAACAAATAGATCCTTAAGGGTGTAAAATGCTTTGTAAGGGTGAAAAATGGGCGATAGGACTGACACCACTGAAAACATGAAGAAGAGAAAATTGATGGAGTCGATGCCATGGTGTTTGGAGTCGACGCAAGCCTTCTTGGGAGCCAACTGCTGATGAAAACTGTAAGGGTGAAAACTGAAGAGTTAGTGGTGACAAATAGCTATTTAGTGGTGACAAATAGTAACTTAGTGGTGAAAAATGGCTGTTACCAGTAATAAATAGATCACAGCTGCTTCAAGTGAAGGGAAACAAAGCCAATTCAATTTAGTCAACCCCACGATAATCAAGCTTGACCAAGTCAAAGTCAACATCACCCAGTCAATGTTTACCATGTAAGGATCAACTTCAGTGAAGATCAATTCTCGTCAAGATGACCAGTCAACATTGACCAGTCAAAGCCAACGCAAGAGCTAGCCAGAAGACTCGGTCAGCTAAAGAAGCCAAGGAAATCCAATGGACAACATCTGTGACAAATAGCCAAATAAGGGTGACAAACTGGGGAACAATGGTGAAAAATAGACGAGAAGGGTGAAAAATGGGTTGTTAAGGGTGTAAAATAGGCAACAGGGCTGAAGGGTTGAAAAACAAAGAAGAAACGTCGACTCCATGAGCCTTTGGAGTCGACTCCACTATCAAAGGAACCCACAACCATGTAAGAAGAAGAACCAAAGGTGACGGCTCAAGCTCAAAGATAGAGGATCTAAGACGATGGCTTTTAAGGGTGACAAATAGCTAATAAGTCTGACAAATAGCCGTTAAGGGTGAAAAATACATCGGTAAGGCTGAAAAATTGGTAAGCCTATGAGTGACTTAAGAGAAGTACGTGCCTTCGATTCCCAATCATTAGCACGAGATCCCAGACACCTGACAGGGTCTGTAATGAGTTGAAGTTTCATATTATTCCCTCCAAATGTTTTGGACAAACGAAATTCGATTAAATGCCAGGTCAAAAATTCAAATGCTCTGTATATATATCGGTGCTCACTGTGTTCAAGCCAACGAAGGCGGGAGAGCTAAAGTGTGCATCTGCTGTGAGTGAGAAGCGGTTCTTCGGAGAGAAATAGTGAGAGCTGATCAGGAAGAAAGTGAGAGCCAGTTCGTGAGGTTCTAAAATTCATGGGCTACAAGATAATCACCCGATATTAGAAGAAATCAAGGACAAAATTGATGAGAGGTCAGAGGAGCATGATCAAGCAAGATATCAGGTGAAGTGGCCTTGTATTAACAAGAATGTATTTCATAACCTTAAAAGCTATGCACTAGAAAGTTATAAATAAGAAAGTACAAGCAAGCGTGTAGTTATCATAATATTACCTTATGATTTTCACCCGTCTATAAAAAACGTACTTCCAGTGCAATGCGACACCAGTGTTCATCTACCCCATGATATTTAGCACGTTTTCAGCTCTCTGTAGAGGGGGCTAGTGTGGAGCCATTGGACACTATCCGTACTCACTCTTGCATCATCAAGTTCCAGATCAAGCTACTTCCTTGAGAATATAATAAATGTTGGTCAATAATGTTCAATTCAATAATAATTTCCATGTTAATGTTGCCAAGGTAAAGAACACACAGAATAATATCATGAGAGTTCGAAAGGGCGATTTAAGACAAGGTCGTGCCACAGAAGGGATCCGACGGCATGACAGCATATTCTTTAACTTTCGTAATTTATTAGACAACTTTCGAATAAGGTGTTGGTGTTCTAGACAATCAACAGACCATCTAGGAACTTAAGAACATCAACCCTTGGGTAAAACCCCAGGTTAAGAAAGCTGAAAATAATTGCCGTCATGACTGGACCGTTTCTATACCATAGTGGTTAGTACAGGACCATTTATGGATAGAGTCAATGCCAGACTGAGGAATACTTGATGCAGTGAATGAACTGGAACTAGGCGGTCATTGGAGGGCTGCTAGGAGTCAGTGGCGGTCAAGGGAATGGCCGCTTCTGTACGGTTGCGATTTCCAGAGGACCGCTAGTGACCAGAACACAGGGAACTTAGGTAAAGTGCTTTCTAGACAACTAGATTTTGTGGGTACAACTAGCTTGGCATCCTAGTGAGAATCTCAGGCTCGCGGAGACTTACAGAGACCTTGAAACATGATCACCTAGTCCGGTGGAAGGAATACCCAATGGAGAGGATCACAAGTCTAAGAAGGTGGGCGTATAAGTGTAAAAGTGTATCTAATGGCCACAAACCGGGGTACACACCATGTACGTATGAAAGACAATTAAGGAGAAGGGATCGTGGTAAACAATGATAAAAATATCATAAGCCAATCCACGAAGCATACGAAATATGGTCATTCATACAAAACTATAGGTTTTGGCATGAAAATAACATAAGCTTAAAATAAGTATGTGGAACATGAGAGACATGAAACCTAGCGGGATAGATGCACAATATAACCATTTATATGAATGCATGGTCAAAATCAGGAATACAACCTAATTACCTAGGCTTAAGATAAAATTAAAAGGGTCGATCTGCATTCTGTTTAGAGTTAACATGAAGGAGGAATCAGAAACAAATAGCGGTCAGCTAAGGACCACATAGTGACGTTAGCAGTCTGTCGTAGAGCCGTTAAAGGATTCTAGCAGTCTCACAGAGACCGTTTGTATACTGTATCAGACAGAAGTAAATTAGGGCATGCAGGGCCTATTCTAAAAAAGTGAAAGCATGCAATCATACTAGAAAAAGATGCTACAATGAAATTAAGTCATGGAGATGCGTAGGTTGTCATGAATTAAGCTAAGATTATCATCTTTGTAATTAAGGGTAGGAATTATGCATGCAGAAATAACCTAGATGCGTAGTGAGAATAAAACCTTAAATACTCCATGTAGAAAGCATGAAAACTCATGAAATCAAAGGACTTTTGTTCCTAACACGTTAATTTAGCCATCCATGAGATAACCTACCTCTGTGACAAGTTTTAGACTTTGAATTTCTAATTGGATGTTCACTTAGGTTCCTGCACATCCTGTGCCAAACCAGTAACTTTCTGCCCCTCTATCTTCTAATTCTCTTGACCTACATATGTGAAAATTGGAGGGTAGGTAGAAGATATGAAGGAAACGAAAAGTTCTAAAGAGATAATAGGAATTCAACCTTTTCAGAAAGAAGTATAGATGGTCAAAAGATTTCAGAAAGTCTAGCTCAGATTTAACTGATTTTGTCATGTCAGTTCATCAGAAGATCAAATTTCAGGTGGACAATGTGAAGAAAAGAAATGACAGGTCATAGACATTTCAAGAGCTAACAAAGCTGTTGAGCCAACTACAGCTTCTGTCTTGGTCAATTTGTGCACTCTAAACTTCTCCTGATTGGTTCTGTGCAACACCCTGTTATTCCAGCTTCATTGAACACTTGGTTCATGTTCTTCTTCTACTTGTCTGCTTTCTTGACATCTGTTGACTTGAGTGTCAGATGTCGACTTCTAGTGCCATATGTCGACATGATTTCTATTGCCATATGTCAACATGATTCTTCCCTTCTCAATTCTTGAGGGCAGCTTTCTGTGTCGACTCAGGTCATAGACATTTTAAGAGCTAACAAAGTTGTAAGCCAACTACAGCTTCTGGCAACACAAGTGGGTCGATGCAATGAAGCCTTTCATCGATGCAACAAGGCTCAACAGAGTACTAGCTCAACAACCAAGGCAAGTGGGTTGATGTAATGAAGTCACATGTTGACGCATCAAGAGTCTGTATCTATGCCCTACAGCAAGTCTAACAGTATAGCAAACTCAACAGCAAGTTGACTAGGTCGACGCCATGGAAGTTGTGTGTCGACGCATCAATGTTTAGAAGCACTTGCAAGACCAATCTTAAAATTATTCACTAAACTTGCAATTAAAATAAACAACGTAGCACGTCAGCGAGTCCGAGTCGCATCCACGGAGAGATTTAGTTTTATGAATTAAAGATATTATGTTCTAGGCGGACCGCGAACTTAGATGATTATATACAGCTTAAAAATAAAAATGACATTAAATAAATCTATCTAATGAGATTTGGGGGGTTGTAGAGAGACAGAGAAGAGAGGGAGAGGGAGACGAAGAAAGAGGTGAGAGAGAGATCTAGAGAGAGAAAATAGACATACATGATTTTCACTTAATTAAAAAGACAATATTTACAATATGAAGTGTGGAAATAAAAATTACAAGTTCAAATAAAAATAAATCCTAAATAACACCGAGGAGGACTAGAGGTAGAGATATCGTGGGTGTGGTGTCAAGGTGATGTCGTCTCCTTGAGCCATTGACTTCTCCTCATCCCGGAGCCGAGGACGCCCGTCTTGCGTTGTCTTAGAAGAGGTTAGGAAGAGAGAAGATCTAGAGAGAAAGTAGAGAGATATAGAGAGAGAAAGAGATAGAAGGAGAGGGGGATAACAAAAGAAATGAAAATAAAATAAAATAGAAAAAAATTATGTGGTGTGTGCACATGTGTGTGTGAGTTAGAGAGAGAAAGAGAGAGGGAATGGAGAGGGAGGGCGTGTGAGAGAGAAAGGGAAAGAGAGAGAGGGATCGTGAGAAGGGGGGTCGACTCCACGGGAGAGGGGGGATTGACCCCGCGGACACGGCGGTTAACGTGCGTGTGTGTGCATGGGTTGAGAAGAGATATGCAGAGATAGCGGTCAACCGACATGCATGCATGGGTTAGAGAGAGGGAGTGGAGGTGGAGAGTAGACATCCATGGGTGAGAAGTAGAGAGTGAGACGGAGGGAGAGAGCCATGCAAGGTGTTGGTCCCCGTAGTGCAGAAATATGGATCTAGAGGGGGGGTGAATAGATCCCTCTATATAAAAAATGGTGACCAATTAAAACTCTCAATGACTCCACTCTGCAGAAGCTAAACACAACCTCACTATCTGAAAATATATGAAGGATTAACAAGAAGCCTATCGTGAGATCTGGTTAGACACTGATACAACCAGCAGGCAAACAAGCAAAGTATGTGTGATTAAAACAACCCTGTATGAGTTAACACAAAAATCATAAGGCAATTTAAGTGCACAATGTTCATCAAAAATCTGTTTAACAGCCAATAAGTGAGATTCTTTAGGACTTGGCTGAAAATGGGCACATAGACATACGCTGCATTGAATGTCAGAATGGCATGAAGTTAAGTACAATAATGATCTGATCATATCTTGAAACAGTATGGCATCTACTGTTTTACCCTTTTCATCTTTGTCTAACTTCATGGTTGTGGCCATCAGAGTTGACATTGGGTTTGCATCTTCCATGTCGTATTTCTTCAAGAGCTCCATGGTGTATTTGACTTGGTTTATGAAGATTCCTTCGGATGTTTGCTTAACTTGCAATCCAAGAAAGAATGTAAGTTCACCCATTAAGCTCATTTCAAATTCACCCTGTATTATTTTTACAAATTCATCACATAAGGCATTGTTAGTAGCTCCAAAAATGATATCATCAACATACACTTGAACTACTAATATGTCTTTACCTAAATTTCTTGTGAATATGGTCTGATCAACCTTACCTCTCTTGAATCCATTTTTAAGAAAGAATAAGGTGAGCCTTTCATACAATGCCCTTGGTGCTTGCTTCAGTCTGTACAGGGCCTTCTGCATCTTGTACACATATTGTGGATGTTTTGAGCCTTCAAAACCTGTAGGCTATTCGATAAAAATATCCTCTTTGATGAACCCATTAAGAAAGACAGATTTAATATCCATTTGAAATAATTTAAAATTTAGTGAGCAAGCATAGGACATGAGAATCCAGACTACTTCTAATTTAGCAATCAGTGTAAAAGACTCATCAAAATCAATATCCATCTCCTAGCTATATACCCTTTGGCTACAAGTCGGACCTTGTTCCTAACAACCTATCCCATGTTATTTAACTTATTTATGAAAACCCAACGAGTTTCAATTTCAGGTTGATTCTTAGGACGTGGCAGGAGAGATCACACCTGGTTTCTTTCAAACTAGTGTAGCTCTTCATATATAGCCTGGATCTAGGATTCATTTTAAAGAGCTTTATGATCATCCTTAGGCTCTTCAAGCATAGGCTCTTCTTGGGAGATTACCAATGATATTCTCGACGGGGTGATCTTTCAAGAACGTTGAAGCTCTAGGCAAGTCAGGGTGCTACACTTGCTGTTCTTGAAGTGTTTCAATTGACAGATCCTCTTCATCTTCAACCTTGCTGTAGGTTCCTTCCGTTGGTTCATCCTCAGCCTTAAATGATCCAGCATCATTTGAATTTTTGGGGATCTCATCTGCATCCAAAAATGAAATAACTTGATTTGTAAGCTTTAGATCAGATTCATCAAAAATAACATGAGAACTTTCTTCAACAACTAAAATTCTCTTATTAAACACTCTGTAAGTTCTAGAGTTCAATGCATAACTAGGGAATATTCCCTTGTCACTCTTCTCATCAAACTTACCTAGGTTATTCTTACCATTGTTTAATATGTAGCATGGACATCCAAAGGGTTTAAGATAGGAAATATTTGGTTTCTTACCCTTGTAGAGCTCGTATGAAGTTTTCTTCAAAATGGGCCTTACCATTTCCCTATTGATGATGTAACATGATGTACTTATCGCCTCCGCCTAGAAGTATTTTGGTAGGGAGTTCTCACTTAACATGGTCTGTGACATGTCTATTAAGGTTCTGTTCTTCCTCTCCACTACTCCATTTTGTTGAGGCGTCCTTTGTGATGAGAAGTTATGTGTGTATCCCGACTCCTTGTAAAAGCTACTAAAATCATGGTTTTCAAACTCACCACAATGATCACTTTGGATGGTAGTGATGAGGTAACCTTTATCATTTTAAATTTTTCTACAAAACACTTAAAACTCTGTCAAGGTATTACTTTTATTAGCTAAAAATAACACACATAAACTTGGAGTAATCATCAATAATAACAAATCCAAAAGACTTACCTCTTAGGCTGGATATCCTAGTAGGGCCAAGATGAGGCCTGAAAGGTCGTTGAAGCAGCTCATTCGAGTGAGTGTGGAGGGCATGTTAACGGTCAGGCCTTAGCGAAGAAAATTCTTAGGCAGGGCTATTACTGGCCAGTCTTAGAAGAAGATTGTTCCGCCTATGTTCGTAGGTGTGTTCAATGCCAACTCCATGCTCCAGCGTCATCCCTCCATTCTCTTTCTGCTCCTTGGCCAGTCTCCATGTGGACTTTTGACATTGTAGGCCCACTAGGTGATTCGAATTCTCAGATCAAGCAAAAATTCTTCATTCTTACTGCCATTGAATATTTCACCAATTGGGCTGAAGCTGAAGCGTACACAGAAATCAAGGCTACCACGATTTACCACTTCATCCTAAAGAATATCATATTATGGTTTGGAGTGCCAAGCGACATCGTCACCGACAACGGACCTCAGCTCGTGTCACAAGAGCTCCAGGACCTCTATAAGAAGTTCAATATTTTATTGCATCATTCGTCTCCATATTATCCCCAAGGCAACGGTCAAGCTGAGGCCGCCAATAAAACCCTTCTTAAAATTATCAAGAAAATATGTGAGTCACACAAAATCTCTTATTGACTTGAATGATTAGTAGAAGCTCTATGGGCTTATCGCACCTCTGTCCGCACTCCCACAGGGCAAACTCCTTTTGCTCTCACTTATGGGATGGAGGCAGTGCTTCCATATAAGATTTTGATTCCTTCCCTAAGAGTGCAGCTTGATAAGGAACTTAATCTGGACGAACGTCGGGAGGCGTTGCTAGTCCAGCTGGAACTCTTGGATGAGAAGAGACTTAATGTGGCTAATCATGTTTCTGCCTATCAAAAGCGCATCTCGAGTCATTTTCAAAAGAAGGTCATTGAAAGAAAATTTCAAGTGGGTAATATGGTCCTGAAATGTAAATTTATTAGATCAGGAGGTCCCAGGTCTAAACTGCAACCTAATTGGGAGGGCCCGTTCATAGTGAAGGAGGTCTATCCTGGGAACGCATATCGCCTAGTTAACGCTGAGGGTGAGGAATTGTCTCACGCGTAGAATGGGCTATATCTTAAGCACTTTTATCCTTAAGGAGTCTGGCTAACGATAGCTGGGTAATAAGATTCTTTAGCACAGCACACACACTACACCGCACCCTTAGTCAGGGTCCTTTTTGGGTGTAACACCGTTTCTCCTTCGGCCATGCTTGGGGGGGCGAAGGTCCTTACTTTTCTCTCTTCAACCGAACGTAGGGGCAAGAGATTGATGGATGAGATAACCAACCTAGACTATCCCCAATACGAGAGCGGTTTCAAATAAGGGCAAAAGGAAAGGAAAATAAAGAACAATTGAATGAGAAAAATACCATAAAAAATACCCCTGATCCTAGTAACCGGGCCTCCTTCTCCTAAGGCAAGAGTCGAGATTCACATAAAATGGTGAAGGGTTGTGTAGCATCATGGGTGTACCAGAATTTTAAAAAAGGAGAAATCATGAGTTAAAGGCACAACAAGAGTGGCAAAGTCCCCGCACGTAATCACAAGCCCGGTCGTATGCGTGCCAAATGAAAGTTTGATTCCCTAACACAATAAACCGACTCTTTAAGGGGTAGTACCTTGGAAGGAAGTCGAGTCCTGATATCTCCCAACCCTATATGAGGATTGTCCTCTTCCTTCTATTTCCTCTTTAAGGACTAGACCCTACCCTGGGTATGGCCCTAGGAGAGACAACGTCATGCGGATTGGACCCTGGCTAGGGGGTTGTCTTCTTGAGCGCACGTTATGCTTTAGGAGATTCCTGATGACATGGGTTAAGGTTCTTGTTGCTTAACATGAGTTAGCCTCAAAATCTAAAAAAATTAAATATTTTTAAAATCTAAAAAAATAAAATATTTTTAAAATCTAAAAAAAATTAAATATTCTCAAAATCGAAGAAAAATAAAAAGGCCAAAAATCTAAGAAAAAGGGAAAAAGTCACTCTAACCCGCCAATTTTAGGGTTAAATTAGGGCGTTATAAGGTAATATGAGATGTACTCAAAGTAATGTCAATTTTAGCGTGTCTACACCCGTAAGTGAAGTGACAAAGTAGTAGAGGAGATATGACTCGTCCAATGCTAGCTCACCCATAGTCGTAATGCAGTAGGCCAAGTGCTCATGTGGAGACCCTTGCCCGTCGAACTTTTGTAGCTTTAGGGGCTTGGTGTAGTCCGGAGGGAGCTTCTTCAACTAGTTATGTAGTGGGTAGGGGACACCGCAGAGATCTATAGTTGTGACCCCTTCCCCATACTGGGCGAGCTTTTTCTTGACACTCTGCTCAATTATCTGTCATTGTGCCATGAGATTTTCTGGCACTGGTGTATTAGAGGCTCGTAGGTGAGCCTTGAATAAGGTTGTGCCAGACCCGATTGCTATCAGGGTTCGGGCAACTACTGTCACTGAGGCGTTAGCATCATTGTGCCCAACTGGTAGGGCTGGTGCTTCGGCCAGAGGCCTAGCAAGTGGGTGAGGGTGAAGGCCTCGTTCCTGAAGAAGGTCTTGCAGGAGGACCTTTAAATGCTGGTTCTCCTTCATGAGGGTCTCGAGAGTCACCTCTTAAACCTCATTCACTGGAGGATCATTGTTGATCGGTTCTGCATTGACGGGAGCGGTGCGGTCCTCGACTGGAACTTCTTTTGCACATTTTGATGCTTGAGGTCCGGCGAAAGTGTCGACGTGACCTGTCAGGGCCGGAGGCTGAGTTTGGTAATGAGGCCTCCTGAGCTGGGCTAGAGGCTAGTTCAGGTCATCAGACAAGGTCTCGGGCTGATGTCCAATAGCATAACACACGAACACCCTAACCACGTGGTTGATGAACTGGACCATCCGCTTCCTCTGGGAATGCTTCTCAGGGGGGACTGGTGCCCCTAGTCTGTCAAAGACTGAGGTTCATTGCAGTAGAGCCTCTATCGCGGTGTCGGCTCGAGGAGAGCTCAGAGCTGGGTGCTGGCGAGGCCCAAAATGAGCCCGTCTTTGTCTCCGCTTATTTAGGCGGGAGACTAAGTGGCTGGGTGTTGTCAGACTGTGCTGATGTAGACTCAGTTATGTCTTGCCTGAAGCCACGCCTGAGTGCTCGAAGGGGGTTCATGGTACGTGCCCTCTGAACAGCTTGAGCCTCTTTTGGGGTAACCCTGATTCTTCTCAAGCTAAGTCATTGATCTCCCTTGTCGTTGTTCCCTCGACGAGACTTGGGAGCATGGGTATCAGACTAGTGCGGGTGCCCCTAGACTGTTACCGAGGCTCCTACTTCTTTGAGCTCCACTTTATCCTCTCGCGTTCGCCGTAGGAGGCTGAAGCAGTTGGTAGTGGGGACCATAGGGACGGCCCGCTCCCGGGGTATAATTGGTTCGCCCCATTGAGACGAATCCGCAAGTCACAGACAAGAATGGTCTTGCTAAAATTACTGGTTACAGCGGCGAGTCACTTGCCTTTATGGCCGTGGCGACACTTCTTCTGGGAAGCGGAGGAAGATCCTGCTTCGAGATGATAGACTAAGAAGACCCGATCTGTCATTGCTGGCAGCACGAGGTCGCCAGCTGAAAGTACTGGGATCGACCCCCGGGGCATAAAGTCCCTATCGGGAGTCGATGACTGGGTGACTCGAGTGTAAGCTCTCGCCCGAGCCGATAGAAGTGTTGTCGATGCTTGAGGTGACACTCTTGCACTGAGACCTAATGTTGCAAGAGGTACCGGGGTGCCAGCAGCCAGAGATTATAAACTTGTGTTGAGCACTGGCATAGTTGGAATGTGGGGCAGAGGGCCCACGGAGGGCACTGAGGTTGTCGCGTCCCAAAAAGGAAGATCTGTGCTGGGAGTTGGCATCATTGGATTGTAGGGGAGAAGGCCCTGTGATAGCTAAGAGGCCAGGGGCCTGGTGCGGAGAGTCCACACTGGGGACTGACCTAGGTAAGAGCTGGGGTTGTGTACCCGAGCTGGATACTAGGGAGTCTCGAACTCGAGGCTGGAAACTTGTATTAAGTGATGGGTCTTTCGGAGTTCGATCCGGAAGACCTGAGTAAAGTGCTGAGGAGCCTTGACCCCAGGGCGGGAAACCCGTGCCAGGGGTTTGCTTGGCTGAGACTCAAAGCTGAGAGCCTGAGTCAGATGCTAGATTGGTTGGGGCTCAGGACTGGGGACTCGAGCAAAAGGCTGAGGAGCCGTGGCCTTGGGGTGGGAGGCCCACGTGGAGAGCCAGTTTAACTGGGACTCGGGGCTGAGAACCCAAGTGAGATATTAGGAAGCCAGGGACCCGGGGCAAAGAACCGACGCTGAGTGCCGACTTAGCTGGAACTCAGGGTTGGAGGCTGGAGCAAAGTGCTGAGGTGGTGGCCGAGACCTGGGGCACAAGGCCCGCATGGGGATCGGGTGGTGTTGGACCCGGGGGTTGACGCTTGCCCGGGCAAGAGATGATCTCGGACCCCTACGGGGGCCAATGGTGGAAGCCCTGAGTCTGACGCTCGGACGGGCCACCGATGCTAGAGACAGGCACTGCGCGTAGTCTGCACAGACAGGCGCAAGCGCTGAGAGCAACTGCGAAGCAGCCACGGGGACCACACCCAAGAAGTAGGGTGATCCGATGATGGGGTTGAAGCTGTCGAAGCCGATCGGCATTGCCAAATATCCCACCCACGCATGGGTGGCGATGACGATGGGGCCATAAGTGACAGCTGCCATGGTTGCTGGAGCGCTGGCTGTTGGGGAGGCAACGATCGCTGACGGTTGTCAGGCACGGTCTGACTGTCGGAACTCGTACTAAGAGCTGTCGGGAAATGCGCGCACGTACCCCCTCTACCTCTCCTGCAAGGACAGGAAAAAGGGAACCACGACTTCAGGGCTGGCACTGGCTTCTCTTCAGTAGAAAGAAGGAAGGCAGGAGACGTCCCACCAGGCCTGCCATCCTTTTTATGGTGCGGGGATCAGTGATCAGGATGAGGGGAGGAATAAAGCGATAAAGGGAAACATAGGATTTTGATATATCTTGAGTATCCCCCTTCGTAGTTGTATTCTCCTCAAGGTGGTACGAAGCACTCGCCTTTTACGAAAAGTCGATAGGGAATCGAATGGCACGAGAAGTTTTCGGGGTTAAGGTAACTAAATCGGGGTGTGGGCGTGCCAGTCAATTTCTTGACAACCACCTATGGAACCAAGAGTTGACTGGGGAGTGTCGCCAGGACACGACATGTGGGCTCTGGAGATCGAGCTACACGTGGAAAGAGGGGAGGTTCCATGGGTGCGAGTGTGTAGGCAATTTTGGGGAATCATTTACTAGACATCTTGTTTATTTACAACGGATTGAATCCGAACACCTTTGTTCCGTGTTGGAGAGAAGTATGTTTATGTCTGAATCCATGGATAGAGGGCCAGGGGCATCCCACAGCTATAAGGGCACATTTGACTGGGAGGTTCAATTTACTAGAGTGGGAGATACTAGACACACACAGAGTAGTGTAGAGGAGAGCCGAGACCCAGGCACGTGTACGTGGGTTCAACTGGTTTCATACTTTACGAGAGCCACGTGGGCTTTACAAATGGGCCGAGGAGGCTAAATTACAACTGGTGCAAGCCGCGGGACAATTTCGACATGTGGGTTAGTCCCCGGGTCAACTCATAACAGGACAGACGTCCGGGTGTTTTAACAGAGGCTCTCGGCCAAGCGAGGGACGTGCCCGATTCACCGAGGGAGGACTAAACTGGATGACAGGGGGGAGATATTGGTTGACGCCAGGAGGAGGGCCGGATGTGGCTCGGGATGAGCAGTCAGGTACGGGTCCTGAGAGGCGAGTATCTTCATGCTGGGGAGCCTAGGCCGGTCCCGAGAATGTTACTTGTGGGGTAGGATCTAGTTAGTTCGAATCATTGGTCAAAGCAGTCGGCGGCCAGCTTGGGGTGAGTGATGGGTACGCGGTCCCGTGACGGAGGTTGGTGCGACATCATGGCATATCTGTGGCTGTCGTAGGTTGTCATATGCGGGCAGACCCGAGAGGCGGGTGTGTTCGCCATTGTCATCATTCCATACATGCGATAGGGAAGGACTTGTGTAAGATGGCTAGATGCCGTATGAGGGAAGTATGTGCGACATACCCTCAGTGTGCGTGAGCCGATCAACAAGCCAACCACGTGCGCACTTAGCTCCTTGCGTTTGTCCTTACTTGCCGGAGCCTGCGAAAGTCCAGATGTGTGTATCTATCTATGTGTTTGCCTGTGTATCTGTATGTGGATGTTTGTGACCCTTGAGCTTCTAAGGGGGGTTTATAGGAGAATATGAAGGGTCAGGGGGGGTTTAGGTGGACCAAGTTGAGGGTCGAACCTGGTCCGCGTAAACCCCTGGAGAATATATATATTCTTTATTTTCAGAGTGGGGGAGGGGGGGTTTAGGTAGACCAGTTTGGTCTGTTGACGAATAGTATCTCCATTATCATAGAAACGATCCACAAACTCGTTCTTGTTAAGCGTTTTCGTGTACATATTATCCGCCTGCAGGAAGATATTCGTTTTGTTCTTCCGGTAATTGAGTGAGAGTGATGGATTGATCTTTGGCGTTACCTGGTACTGTGGGCGGATACCAGGGAAGTTTTCTTTTTTGATCCATAAGGCGCCAGCGCCCGCGCTTAGTCCCAGCTTGCCATTGAAGCCTTCTTTCTTTTCATTACACTATAAGTGGGAAAGAAATGTAAAATAAAATAACTCACTCTTGCCATGTTGAAAGTAGGAAATCTTGAAAATGCCTTTGAAAGAACATCATCATTCACTTCATTGCCAAGATCTCCACAAAATAAACGGAAGTCATCTGCATTCAAGGTAAAAACAGAGCAAACAAATTGTGCATCATGTTAAAAAATGAATGAGAATTGAAGGATCTAAATGATGAAAACGTTTTTAGTGACAGGATGAACATCAGGAACCAAAAAAGTAAGTGGGTGCAAGGTGCATTTTAGAAACATAGCAAACTATGTCAAACTTGCCTCAAGCCTCTTGAGCTTGAGTCTAGTAAAACTTGCAAGAGTTGTTCCATGTATGATGAGCAATTGGTAAGGTAGTTCTTCTCCTGTCAACTTACTAGCCTTAAGGGGAATATGGACTATGATTTATGGTCACTAGTAGGTCGGCTATAATTTCCACTTTTTCTCCTTTGTGAAGGCCTTCGAGATCCCTAGGAACGTAGAATTACATCTCAACCTCTTTTGGTGCCTGAGTCAGTCCCAGGATGATCCTGATCCTTAAGTCCATGTTTCAGGTAGCACTAATCTGTCAAAGTTTCCATCCAGTACTTGCACCAGTTTGCAGAGGGTGGACCTCAAGCCACTCAGAAAAGTACATCAAGTCCTTGGATCGTTGTATGGCCTAGATATAAAACTTTTCTCCAAGAAATAATCCATATATGGATTATGATAAATGTCAAGAATAATTATGACATTCTACCATCTACATGATTTGTCGGTCTTTCAAGACTCCATCACAAATGATTATGAGAGGAGGCAGATAAGGACATTGCAGCAGTTAGAAACTCACATGTAGTATGATAAAATCATGGAATTGCATGCAGATGAAGCTACACAGAATTGAACTATTGGATGCTGACAAAGAAGCTAACTACGAGACAAGATACTGATATCTTGGGTTGAATGTATTAAATACTTTGTTTTGAACCAAATATGGCTATAGGTTGCAGTTTGCAGTTTTAATTTCCATGTTCTTAGTGATTGGCCTATCTTTTTATTGTGGATGTGGGTTGTAGATGCTCCTATGCTAGAAGGATTGGGAGCCTTGCTACACTCTTATGACTGATTTTTGGCTGGAGGTTGTGAAGCTTAGATTTCCCATGTCATAGGTTGCCAACTCTCATCCTAGTTCGTCAACATGCGTGCACATCATTAGTGAAAGAAATTGAGTGGTTCGAGCATATATATCTAAGTGATATCTCACAAGAGATGTGGGTGACAGCTTGCTTCAGGTCTGCATGCTAAAATTCTGCTAGTTAACTGATTCAGCCTAGCATCAACCAGGATTCTTGACGCTAGAAAAAGTATTCCTCCTAGCCCACCGACTAGTGGTTGCTGACAATGATGTAAAATCTGGAATTTGGCAACAGGCTTTGCAGATGACAGGGAATGCTGGTAAATCTTTGGACTCAAGAATTCTAGATATGAAAAATCATCTTCCACTCATCCATGGTCCATGGATCTTATCTAATTTGGCGTTGGGGACACAGATCCTATCCTGCAATGTCACCCTCTCATACATTATATTTGTAAACAGCATGCATAATCACACACTTAATTGACCCAACAATGACAGGGAAAGGCTTAATGTGGCAGGGTTGTAGCCTAGATAGGCAAAAATCTGATTAGAAGCACAAACCTTGCAATGCCAGACAAAACACAAGATCTGGGAAAACTGGGAAAGATAGCGGTCTATAGAGGGCCGCTATCAAGAAGTAGCAGTCAAGGCACAACTGCTATCCAAAGAGGGTTCCAAAGGCTGCGTCGACTCACTAGGTAGGCGGGTCAACTCACAATGAGGGAAGAACATAACGCGGTCCAGGGATGACCACAGTTTCAAGGTAGCGATTAGAATAGAATCGTGACTAGGGTTAGGAAGGACAGTTAATAGGACCACCTCAGTCAACTGAAATGGGTTCGGTTGATTGAAATAGGGAATATCAGTTGACCTAGCCAACATCAATCGACTGCAAAGAAGCAGAACATTAGTCGACCTGGCAACTTCAGTTGACTGAAACAAAATATAGTTGACTGAAATAGGACTGGCACGTAGGCTCAAAAGAAGATAGTCGCAGTCTGTCGGCCACGTGACATCAACGTCACAGTCTTAACAAGGCCGCGTTATGAACATAGTTGGGCAGAACTTGGCCACAACCTCATGCTGCCTATTCACAAAACCAGTCGAATCCAAGGGTTCAGGATTTTAGGGTATAACCTGCTCAACATCCTAATGGGAATCCTAAGCTTGCGGAGTCTTACGAAGGCCTTGTGATAGCAATTGTAGTCCGATGGAAGGAATATCCAGTGGAGAGTCCCAACTATCACAAGAGATTGAGGGTTTTAAAAACTGTAGAAAATGAGAGTGAACGATGAGTCATTACCACCGGAGTGGCATGACCCTCAAACAATCTTAATAATGTATTAAAGTAACATTGACTAGCAAATGAGGGAAACATAAATTCAAAGGTTAATCGGTTACAGCACTTAATCTACTATTTTCATGGAATAGCATGGAAGAAAATAATCAAGAGGGGGTCAAGAACATGATCATATTTTAAGGTTTTAACCAACTTTCATGCACCCTAGTCATTTATATGCGTTCTGTAATTTACTGCTTGCTTTAGACTTGCAGTAACTAGGACACGAGCAAATCTGGGTCGCTGGAACCCGTGGGCAGAATGCGGCTCAGTCAGGGCCACTACCTAATGGTAGCAGTCTGGTCAAGACCACGATCAAATCATCTTTCACTATTTCAAAATAACTCCTGCCAGGAAGATAGCGGTCTGTCGAGGGGCCGCGATCTCAGGTCGTAGTCACTACAGTTTTACGACCTGACCCCTGCCCCGCCCCTCTGGCGAACACCGACAGATCCCTATTTAAAGCCAAATTGTGAGTGATACATGAAATAAAAATTGGGTAAAATGCTATTAATGGAAATAGTATAAAAGGACATACAAGATGGCATGGTTTAATTAGGTTTTTGCCTAAGAGAAACCTACCTTTAGATGATTTAAGAAAAAGGTGGACGTCACCAGAACCCTAAATGAAACCCGCTCCTTCCTCGATGAACTCCTCCCCCGAACTCATACGCCGACGGCCTCCCAAGCCAAATGGGATTCCTGGTAGTGTTGGGCTTCGATTTGTAGGGCTGGGGGTAACCCTAGAGTCATGGCTTCGATCAGGGATTGACATGGAGATGAACCTGCGTGATATTCATGGTTGACCGAGTCACGCCGCTTATCTCCGAAATTTGAAAGCTAGGGTTAGGGTTTGCGTGGGGGAATCGAGGGGAAATGGTGCTTCTATGTGGGCCTAACGTTTGGGTTCAGATTGAGCTTATTAGAGTTCGATTTAGGATCAAATTTGATCGATTAAGGCCCATTCTACCGAAATCCCGAGTTTACCCAAAAACCTTTGATTTGGGCCCAATAAAATTTTCTTTTGGGTTCAACATAGTAAACAATTTTGTTGGACATTTTGTCCTCTACACGAATATATATTATTCATGTTTTTATGAGCAAATATCACAAATGAACACAATCAGATTCAACAGTGTCACATCCAGGGTGTGGACGGTTTCCATATCTGCAACATATTCGTTTCACATATGCCATTCAGAATCTTCCCACATAAAAGTGAAACGGATTACGGGTCGAAGCCCTTCACAATTCTCCCCTCTCCAGTTTCCACATACTTTTCTATCTTTTAATCCCTCCTCCATTCAAGAAGAGGGGACTAAAAGGACCAACATTTCTTTCAGTCAACGTAAAACGGTTCAGGTGATAGATAGAATGCCAAAAAAAAAAAAAAACAATCATTGGAGTCCATAAAATGTTCAGAGCACCAAACACGCAACTCTGAACTTTCTACATGAATTACAAATTCTGACGAGGACCCTACAATGTACAAGATCGTGTGCAAATTGCAACGTAAGGACTCAACAAAAGTACAGTGATTCACAAACCTGAAAAGATGGTTACCAATGGAGCAGCAACCAAACCCATTCTTGATCGACAGAATTTATTTCAGACGTGAATAAAGAGGGAAAGCAAAGGGCTGGCAACCCAAAAACCTGATTATATATCTACTTATAAGAGAATCAACGAACATTAACCAAAACACAGTTCATCTACCATTGTCAACCAGTTTCCAGACTCGATCCCCTCCTTTACACCAAAGTTCTAAGCATTCAAATCATACTAGACCCTCGTTCACCAGAAAAGTACAGTTGAGTTCAGATATACAGTACGGGCAGGGATAGGGGTGAAGAGTCATCATCGACTTAACCATGATATATTTTCATTAGCATATTTTAAAACCCAGGTATTTCCCCTGGAACGGGTGCCAACTCTGTTTTCCCAAACCTCTCCTCATCATAAAATGAAGCTTTCACCACCCTTCCACCAAAAAAACGCCCATCAAGATCGACTAGAGCCTTTGTCGTCTCCTCTGATCTCTCAAACTGCACAAAGATCCTAACAGCTTCATCTGCTGGGAAGTTTGCCTCTGTGATTTCAAAGATCACAACACGTGTCACTGTGCCATACTTCGTGCACTCTGAGCCAACCTCCTCTTCCAGTTCATCATCAACCTCCCCTGGCCCAACCTGGAACAAGGCAAAAAGCGTTAACATAAAAGAACAGCAAATACTATGCACTTGCGGATGCTCTTTGCTAGTCTAATCCTCAGAAGAATACATTTTTCCTATTGGGAAGTAGGCAGACCATGCGTACAAGAAAAATTCACCCAACCCCCCAACCCCCACACACAAAGATGGTGATGATTCGCCGCCCTATTGAAACCATCAAAATACAATTAGTGGAACGAAGTCAAAATATATGAAACGTGATTCTAGTAACATAAAGACTGACCAAGAGGGTTCGGTTATAAACAATGATTCAGCTATGTAGAGTGATTTTCAACACGTAGGATCTATTATTCAAGAGATGGGGGAATCCCTCTAATGTGCAGAAGATTCAATTATAGAAAGCATGATTGAAGATCATTGGGGAAAAGGTCTCCCTGACTTCTATGTAACATCAGGAGGTAGCTCTGGTAGACTTCTCTGACGGCAATGGAGTTGGAGAGAGTTAGATGTTGAGGTTGAAGAGGAGCCTATTTGACAAGGAGATGACAGTTGGAAAACCGGTCGCTTATGCATGAAAGGTGGACACCTTCGGGCTATGGGGCCATTTTTATGGAGGTTGAATAAAGAAAATGGTGACACGAGAGCTCGGGTCTGTTTTGACCCGGCATTCATGTCCCGATGACGGAGGACTCCACGTGCCACACAGGTACCCAGGCATCTATCTGGCTAGCAGGTGAGTAAGAGTTGTAAGGCTTCAAACAACGAGCCCACTGAGTCTAGTTTCAGCCCATTAGAGGGGCCCATTTGAGTCCTTTTTTATTTTTTCGTATTTTTAGTCTGAATTTCACAGGATTGCATGCCCACTCATGGAGGTACTCAGTACCATCGCCCTGACACTATGGGTGAACCCCGAGGTGCTGCCCAGGGAGGTCGATCTCTAGAGGACATGATGGCTCTATTCATGGAGCGCATGGATAGGTCTGAGCAAACTCTTAGGGAGCATATCGATCGTATGGAGAGCCGACTCAAGGCCATGGAGGATTGCGCTGAGGCTTCCAACCGATCAGTCCAATGTCTGGTGGGAAGGTTAGAGAGTGTAGAGATAGTCCCCCACCGGGCCCAGCCCAGTGTTGTTCAGGCCCCTCAGATGCCCGCTGCCCGGCCCACCCCACCTAGGGCTGAGGAGCGATGGCCAGGTGCCCTCAGTTTTGAGGGCTATGAGTCCGACAATGATTATGAGGGAAATGACCAACACCGATGCGGTCACCGACCACATAGGGATGATGTGGATGAGCGGATCGTCAAGGTTGTCCGTGCGGACCCTCCCACATTTGACGAATCCATGGCTTTGGAACCAAAGGTCTATCTAGATTGGGAGGCCAACATGGACCGGTACTTTGAGTGATTTGAGATGACGGACCACCGGAGAGTCAAGTTTGCCAAAATGAAGCTGTTAGGGCAAGCACAAACTTACTGGAGTAATGTGGAGAGCTTGTTGTTTCAGTGTCATGAGCCTCAGGTTGATTCTTGGGATGAGATGAAGGGCAAGCTTAGGCGTAAGTACCTTCCTGCCACGTACTGTCGAAGGCTCATTGATAGGTGGCAGAATCTCAGCCAAGGAGATCGGTCCATATCTGAGTACATCGCAGAGTTTGATGAGTATTTCTTGTGATGTGGCGTAACGGAGGAGAGCACCATGGCTGTTTCTCACTTCCATCGTGGTCTGCGGCCCCACTATCAATATGAATTATTTCACCACAATGTGACCACCTTGGAAGATGCATATCAGATCACTCTCGAGTTGGAGCAGTTTGAGGTGGAGTTCGCTCCCTTCCAGCGTCTGGGAACCCCCTATCAGCGTGGGGCCGACTCACGTACCACTCCCAGCTCTTATAGTCAGTTTCTGGTAGTTTGTCCCTTGGAGCCAATTCGCCAGGACCCCACTACTCCTAGGCCCCGCACTCTCCCTCCGAGGGACCCTCCCCCTCGCCAGCAGGCACCCATCCTTGCCCCTCGACCTCATCAACTTGCCCTGCCGACTCAGCCTCCTCTTCCCACACCCT
Organism: Amorphophallus titanum; assembly: GCA_024336825.1. Taxonomy (NCBI): domain Eukaryota; kingdom Viridiplantae; phylum Streptophyta; class Magnoliopsida; order Alismatales; family Araceae; genus Amorphophallus; species Amorphophallus titanum. The sequence continues at coordinate 15,280,846 of JANBPO010002057.1, read as the reverse complement.
CAGTCCGTCGTGAGGACAAGGGTAAGGGGCGATGATCAGTGGAGCATCAGCAAGCACAGGGCCACGTGACCAATGCTTTCGGTGTGGTGGACTTAGCCATTATGCGAGCAAGTGTCTCACTCGAAAATCACTTGTTATGCAGACATGCCTACCCGAGACCCCACACTCGAGTTGGTGCCAATCAGCTATGAGCCAGATCAAGATCTAGTTGAGGAATTCTTTGATGAGTTGATGGAGGGTGAGCAAGTTGACATCCCAGGTACCTAGTATCAGGGTGACGTACAGTTGGGTGTCGTCAGGTGCATCCTGACCCAGCCACAAGTGAGTGACGACTAGTGTCGTACCACCATCTTCCACACATTTTGTAGGCTAGAAGGAAAAGCCTATAAGGTGATTATAGATAGCGAAAGTTGCATTAATGCTATCTCCACAAGCACCATCAAACGCCTTGGTTTGACGCCCATGGATCACCCTGCACCTTATCGGGTATCATGGGAGGACTCCACTTCCATCCCGGTCAGATACAATGTTTGGTACCGCTACAGTTTCAGGCACACCATGATGCGATCTGGTGGGATGTGCTACCTATGGAGGTGGGTAGTATCATCCTCAGTAGGCCTTGGCTTTTTGATCAGGATGCCACTCTTCATGGCCAGTCGAACACATGCACCTTCGACCATGGGGGCCACAGGATTACTCTCCACCCTGTCCAGCCAAAGGACCCATCTATCCTAGGACCAGCTGGCCCCAGCACTGCGACCTCTCCCAGTAAGGGGTTGGCTGGCCCACCCACCTCGTCTTTAGCACAGGCCACTACCTCTTCGACTGCTCCTAGCATAGAGGACCCCCCACCCAAGAGGTTGATGATGATTAGTCCTAGGGAGATGGAGCAAGAGGTGACCGGGGGTAGCCCTATCCTAGCTGTCATTGTCCGGGGAGTGGAAGATGTCACCCCTAAGTCTAAGAATGAGCATCCCCTAGAGATAGCTACGATATTGCGGGAGTTTTCTGATGTCTTCTAGGAAGACCTCCCTGGAGGCCTTCCACCCATGCGAGATATCCAGCATGAGATTGACCTTGTCCCAAGATCATCTTTGCCCAACATTCCATATTACCGGATGAGTCCCACGGACCATGCCGAGCTTCAAAGGTAGGTCGAGAAGTTGATGAGTCAGGGATCTCTCAAGGACAGCAAGAGCCCTTGCGCTATTCCCACATTATTAGCCCCGAAGAAGGATGACACATGGAGGATGTGCGTTGATAGCTGTGCGATTAACAAGATCATAGAGAAGTATCATTTTTCCATTCCCCGATTGGATGACTTGCTAGACATGATGTCAGGAGCCGCTATCTTTTCAAAGATAGACCTTCGTAGTGGCTATCACCAGGTGCGGATCAGGCCTAGGGATGAGTGGAAGACAGCATTCAAGACCAAGAATGGTCTCTATGAGTGGTTGGTCATGCCCTTTGGGCTTTCCAATGCCCCTAGCACCTTCATGCAGTTGATGACCCAGGTTTTATGCCTTATGATAGGGGTCTTCTTGGTCATCTACTTTGACGACATCCTTATTTATAGCCGCACTAGGGAGGACCACTTAGACCATCTCAGACGGGTCTGTGTTGTGTTAAGGTGAGAGCTTATTCGCCAACCCAAAGAAGTGTACTTTCATGACCGATCAGGTTACCTTCCTCGGGTTTATTATGTCTAGGGATGGAGTCTCTGCTGATCCGGAGAAGATTAGGGCCATCAGGGAGTGGCCCAAACCCCGCATACTCCATGATGTCTGGAGTTTTCGTGGCTTAGCGACATTCTACGATCGCTTCATTCGTGGCCTTAGTTCTATCACTGTCCTGATCGCAGATTGCATTAAGAAGGGGGCGTTTGTATGGACTAAGGCTGCAGCCACAGCATTTCAGGACATCAAGGACCATTTGACCCAAGCACCTGTCCTTGCATTACCTGACTTTTCTAAGGTGTTTGAGGTCACCTGTGACGCTTCTGGAGTGGGTATTGGAGGAGTGTTGAGCCAGTAGTCCCACCCCATCGCATTCTTTAGCGAGAAACTGAATGATGCCAAACTATGTTATTCTACATATGATAAAGAATTTTACGCAGTCGTCCAGGCATTGAGGTATTGGAGGCACTATCTTTTACATCAGGAGTTTGTCCTCTTCTCTGATCATGAGGCCTTACGATTCCTCCATACCCAGAAGAAGCTGAATGCTTACTATAGCTATTGGGTGGAGTATCTCTAGGAGTATACTTTTGTGCTTAAGGACAAAGTGAGGGCGAAGAATAAGGTATCCGATGCGCTGAGTCGGCGGATGATGATGTTGACCACCATGAGTGTTGAGGTGGTAGGCTTAGAGAGACGAAAGGATGCCTATGTTGATTGCCCGGACTTTGGTCCGATCTATGTCATCCTTCAAGCTGGTCCCTCACGTGACTATAGCGAGTTTGTGCTTTAGGAGGGTCACCTATTCTGGGGTGACAAGCTATGCATCCCACAGACTTCTGTTCATGACTTTCTCACGTGGGAGATGCACGCAGAAGGTCTTGCTGGCCACTTCGACTGGAACAAGACCATAGAGGCAGTTGAGCATAGATTCTATTGGCCTAGCCTGAAGAGGGATGTCACTCGTATCGTGCCCCAGTGCCGCACTTGTGCTATGGCCAAGCAGAGGAAGCAGAGTACCGACCTCTATACTCCCCTCCCAATCCTGGATAGTCCATGGCAGGACATTAGCATGGACTTTGTGTTGGGATTACCCCGTACCCACTGAAAGCATGACTCTATCTTTGTGGTTGTAGACCGGTTCTCCAAGATGGCATTATTTATTCCATTCTCCAAGACTTCCGATGCCTCTAGAGTTGCCCGTCTGTTCTTTTCCCATTGTGTCTCCAGGTTTGGCCTCCCTCGTACTATAGTGTCAGATAGAGAAGTACGATTCACTAGCTATTTTTGGAAAACCCTATTGCACATGATGGGCACCCAGCAAAAATTTTCACTACATATCACCCCCAGACCGATGGTCAGACTGAGGTAGTTAATAGGAGTTTGGGGGATCTTCTTAGGTGTCCAGTCCGTGATCATGTCAGGGATTGGGACTTGGTCCTACCACTAGCAGAGTTTGCCTACAATGATTCGGTCAATAGGTCTATAGGCCAGAGCCCTTTTGAGATTGTTACTGGCCGTAGACCTAGGAAGCCCATAGACTTGGTCCCATCCCCCATCCAGTCCCGTGTGTCCGAGTCAACAGAATCCTTCGCTATATAGAATGACTCTAATAAACCTGGCCTTATGCAATTTATCAACTTCTTCTTTCATCCTCAAGGCCATGTGGGTGGTGAAATCTCCTTAATTTTTGTTTAACTGGTGTTGCCCTTAGTTTAAGTACTAGCCGATGTTCCACCAAGGAGGGGTCAAAACCCGGCATGTCCTCATATGACCAGGTGAAAGAATCACTATACTCCCTTAGAATCTTGATCAATCCTTCTTCAACTTCTAGAGGGAGATTAACAGCAATGATAATGGGCCTGGGGTCCTTATTCGTTCCAAGATTAATTTCTTTTGTAGGTTCATCCACTGCCAATGATAGTTCGTCAAACTTCTTCAAACCCTACACATACAAGTCGGCAATGTCATCTACATCACTGTCATCAACATCGACCGAGTCTTTCTCATCCACGATTTCATAGACTCCTAATCCGTCGTCGCTCCACACCCCAACTTGCTCCTCTTCTTCTTTCAGCATGATCATCGTAGCTACGAACTTTGGGCAATTGAGAAGCGCATGACATTGTTGAGCTAGATCCTATAAGAACTTATTAGGAATGGACTTGGAATGATGCACCGACGAGCGTGCCTCAGGCATGGAAGGTGGGTTGGATGAACTAGAACACGACCCTACTTCTCTAGACCTAACAGACCCTAGTTCCCTAGACTCGACAGACCCTAAATCTAACCTAGGATAAAGGAAATCTAATGAAAAGGAATCAGCAGGAGCCTTGTGCCCCTGGAAGGAAGACGGACAGAATACAACGTAATCTTTCGTTGAAATCTCAATTTTAAAATCAACTTTTTTTTTAAAGATCAGTAGAGATCATGCTGCAAGATGGAGAGGAGGGTGGAGGAGAAGGAAGCGCAAGAGGATAGATGGATGGACAGAAGAGATCAAGGAATGGATCGGAAGAGGAGAAGAAAGTAGTGGAGAGATCAATAGGTGGGTAGTGCCCACAATCATAGACTTTGACGATGAGAAAATTAGTTAGAGTTTGGAATATTATAGGGTTGACCAAAAATGGAGGTGAGTGAGGTATGAAATCCAACTTTTGAAAGAATGAAAGCAGGCAGGAAGGAGACCAAGTGAAAGTGATGGGTGAGCTCCTCCTTTCCCGCGGATGATAAGTCGGCTTCTTCGTCGCGTACTGCACAAGCCGTACCTCCGGGTTCCCCTGGCAATTCTCTTCATAGAACATCCTGGAAAAGGCTTCACTGAAATCAATCATGTCATCAACAGGCCCCCTAGGCAGTAATGGCGGGCCATCAACTGTATAAGCTGTATCTTCTTTCTCGGGCTGAATTGGCAGTGCCTTTAAAATCCTTGGCTGGAGAGGGCCCCTGATAAAGTGCTGACGGGAGTCCCAAGTCAATGGCCCCTAGTCTCCCAGCATTGATAATGAGGATTCTCAGTAGCCGAGCCCCCTCTTGTTCATATTCCTGCCCCTGGGGACCAGCTTGGTCTACCCCTGTAATTGTGCACCGAGACCTCTCCCCGGCTGATAGCCCAATTTCAATATAATGTTCCAACCCTTAGAATCTCTTATCTTGGGTTTCTGTTTGATATTCACTGGTGTGACAGCATGCTTGCGCGGCGCATAGGCCCATGGAAAGTTAAGATCCAGTACTGAGATAACGGGCCGATTACTGGGCCAGAGTGTCAGTAAAATCTTTTCTGAAATAGCCTTGACAGATTGAACCGTGGAAATGCTTTTGACTTTGACCACCCTCCCTTGGAAAGGGAATTTGAGGTATTGATGAGTAGTGGATGGCACAGCATTAAGATTATCAATCCACGGTCGACCCAGAATAGCCTTGAACATAGGGTTGATATGAAGTCCCGCGATCAATGACACCGAAGAGGGGGGGTGAATTGGGTGATTACAACTTTTACCAAACTTTTACCCAATTTTAGGATTTCTCATGATATTGTCCCATGATTTTCACCCGTCCATAAAAAAAAGTACTATCAGCACAATGCGACGCCAGTATTCATCGTACCCCATAATTTTCAGCACGTTTCTGGCTCTCTATTGAGGGAGCAAGCATGGAGCCCTTGGACACTATCCGTGCCTGCTCTTGCATCTTCAAGTTATAGATCAAGCTACTTCCATGAGAATAAAATAACATTCTGGCCAATAATGTGCATTTCAACAAGAAGATCCAAGGTAAAGTAACCAAGGTAAAGAACGCATCAAAGTAAGACCATGAGATTTCAAAGAACGATTTAAAGCAAGGTCATGCCACGGAGGAATCCGACAGCATAACGACATATTCTTAAGTTCCATACGTCATTAATATCTTATTGACAAGTGTTGGGTTCTAGACAATCATTAGACCATCTAGGTACTTAGGAAAACCAACCCAAGGTCAAACCTTGGGTTAGACAGGGTCAGGGGCCATGCGGTCATTTATTGGACCATTTATGGACTCACACGGTCTAGTCAGGACCGTCTTCGAGTGGTTGATGCCAGAACAAGAAAAAAGGTCGACAAGAGCCGTGCGGTCTGATAGGGACCATTTGGCAATCCTTGCGGTCTACCAGATGGCCGCTACCATCCAGAACTCAGAAAACTTCGATTAGTGTATGTACTTTCTAAACAATTAGGATTTAATAGTACAACCAACTCGACATCCTAGTGGGAATCCCTGGCTCGTGGAGACTTACAGATGTCTTGAAATAAGATCACCTAGTCCGGTAGAAGGAATATCCAATGGAGAGGATCACTAGTCCAAGAAAGTGTGCCTATAAGTGCATAGTGTATCTAATGACTCCGTACCAGAATACGAGTCATGTACTTACGAAAAGACTCTTAGGTAAGAAGGGATCATGTAAAACATCGATCAAACATTAGTAAAACAAGTCCATCAATCGTTTGAAATAGGATTTACAGCAAGAGTATAATGTTTTTGGCATGAAACTAACTTAAGTTCAAAATAAGCATTAAATTATGTGAGGTATATAATCCATCAAATATGATGCCCAATATAACCAATATTCTGAATATGAAGTCAATACCAGGAATAAACCTTATTTAACTAGGGTAAGCATACTATTAATAGGGTCAATCTACAATCGGTTTAGACTTAACAAGAAGTAGATTATAGGAATGGGTAGCAGTCATGGGATGGCCGCTTACGAGAGCTTAGCGGTCTGTCGCGGAGTCGCTAAGAAATTCTGGTAGTCTCATGGGGACCGTTTGGCTCCTGTACAGATAGAAAATAGGATGGGGCAGGCAAGACTTATTCTAAGGAAATAAATGCATGAAAATATGCTAGACAGGGATGTAAAACATGTTATAGCAAAAATTACATCATGGAGATGCGTGGGTTTCACGAATTAAGCTAAGATCATTATCTTTGTAGTTAAGGTGAGGGATTATGGATGCAGAATGGCCTAGACACGCAGTGAAAATAAAATGTGCAATACGAAGTGTATAATACATGAAATCACATGAAACAAGAGGACTTTCACTCCTATCATGTTGTTCTAGCCATCCGCGAGATAACCTACCACTGGAAGTGCTGCTATGAATCGAATTTCTGACTGAAAGTGGGTCCTAGTTTCTACACATCCTGTGCTAAACCAGCAACTTCTTGTCCCTCGTTCTCCTTAATCCCTTGACGTAAAGCCATAAAATTTGGAGGGTAAGTAGAAGATAGTAAGGAGATCAAAAAGTTTTAAAGACACTACTCGTACTAATCTCATTTAGGGTTTCTAATCTCTTGATCTTCACTAGGTCGCTGCATTATTCCCTGGGCCACCTGTAACGAACCAGTGACTTGCAGACATCCTAACTCTCCAATGGTTGGGTCTTATAGCACGAAATTTGGAGGGGAGCTTCTAAAAGGATCCAAAAATCTAATAAAGATCTAGCAGGACCCAATAAAGATCCGCCAAAGATCCAGGGTATTACACAACATGTTTAGGTTAAAAACGCACCTAATGATTGGGGCTTTATAAAAGAATGTCTAAATCTAAATCAAATTCAGATCATTTCTTATTGATTTTCATTATTCCTTCTTGTTGTGCCCTACAAACAAGTAGACTAAATACTGCTTAATCTGTTCATATCTTTGATATTTTATGCAATACTTTCATTTGCTTGGTCACGTTATTGGTTACATTGCTAGGTTTGTTTGAAAGTCATGCCGCACCGGTGGTAATGGCTTACCGTTCACTCCTGTTTTCCATGTTTCACACCTCAATTCTTGGGATGGTTGGGGCTCTCCATCGGATACTCCTTCCGTCAGACTAGGACTGCTATCTTGAGACCTCCGTAAGACTCCGCAAGCCTAGGATTCCCACTACGATGCAGAGTAGGTTGTACCCTAAATGCCCAAACCCACTTACATGATCGGATTTCTATTTGGGGCAGTCCGAAGTTGCGACTGAGTTTTCCCTAGCCCGTCTAAAGCGTGGCCCTCTGGGGGCCGCTACCAGGAGGTAACGGCCGGCTACTGACTGCGTTCTGCTATTGTTCTGGCTTGTGCGCTAGTCTTTGTTCAGTCGACTGATCTCTGTTCCAATCGACTGTAGCACCCCGAATAAATAATAAGGAATAAACATATTTAAAATAAATTAAACTTGCATGAAAAGGTCAAATAGAAATAATTAAGTCATATATATGTACTTAATGGGCCTTAATCCATAAATTATCTTCTTTACAATATAAACAAAGCCTTAGCCCAACACCCATATGTCTACAGGAAGCTAACCCATTTAACCTTAAACCCATATGCACATTATAGATATTTATATTTAAACATGGGCTTTTGCCATCCACGTACCCAGCAAGCCCACAAAATGGGTATATAAACCCAACACCCATGTAATCACCAAATCAACCTATGGCCCAATTGCATGCATGATCGATGGAAAGGTCATTAGGGTTTTTCTAAACAAAAAATGGCTAGCGGCTGCAAATCAGGAAGGGTTTCGGATGTTGCATGGCAAGTTTTTAAAACCTTGCCCTTTAAGCCTTTGATCTCTTTAGAAACCCCTCCTCCCTATAAAAGTTCGACCCCGTTGAACCAGCAGGATCTTGTTGATGCTGCTGTCGCTCGAAGACCCTTGGTGCCTCGTGAAGCTGCTCTGCTTCCTTGTCTTCCTCTTGCAAAGAAGGTTTCCTCTCCTTCCTCCTACAACGTGAAGGGAGCCTTGCTTCATCCACCTGCTACCATCATCACTCTCTGCTCCTTTCTTCTTCCTGTACGTGGGGAGGGAAACTCTGTCCGTCTACGTCCTGTTTCCATACACCTTGATCCTCACGCCAAAAAAAGGTAGATTTTCTCTAATCCAAGACCCAACCTTGTTAAACAACCAAAAATACTATTACATGCATGCATAGACCATATCTTGCTAGTCTCTGTGTCTCGTTATTTTTTTTAGTGTAACAAGAATTTGCGACCAGCACAGTGGCCGCTATTTGAATCTGCGACCGAGAGAGTGGTCGCTATTTCCTGATATTTGTGACCATGACAGTGGTCGCTATTTCTTGATATCTACCGCTTGAATCAACGACCAATATAGTAGTCGCTATTTCCTATCTGTGACTAAGTCCTTGGTCACTAATTCTTGAAATAATTGATATGTTTAATAAACGTACCATGTTTAAAATTGATTAACTATTGAACCATGCATCTAAAATTTACAAAAAACTACATTTTTACGTTCCTGATAATTTTCTCTACATGGCCATATTTTTAGTTTCCTGATTGTCCATGAATAGCCAATTGATACTGTTCATCCCTACAAACTATAATCACATTTGCATGTGTGTGTGAACTAAGATTGTGCTTAGCATGCAAAGTTGGTATTCAATTCTTTTACAAATGAACAATTACCACATGAATTATCAGCTTTTCTTATTTCAGTTTTGAGATGTTCATTTTCAGATTTTAATGAACTTACTTCCAATGTCAACTATTGTTTTAGTTTCTTATTTTCAGAGTTGACTCTCTTATACTTATCTACCAATCCATTATAAAGATTTATCAAATCATTGAATGTGAGTTCATCAGATTCAGAACTTACCTGAGATGATGATTCATCTAGCTGATCACTACTGTGATCTTTAACCATCAAGCATTTATTCCCCTCTTGATCATGAATGGCAGTCAGATTGTCTAGTATCTCCTTAGCATTCCTGCACATAGAGACACAAGGAAACTTATCAGTATCAATTGCCTTTTTCATCAGCTTTAGAGCTTTTAGATTGTCGACATTTTAGATTATCAACATTTTTTAGTTTATGAATAACATTCCATTTGGATTTCTCCTCAGGAAGTTCATATGGACTATGTGCGATTAAAACCCATAGATTAGAATCTATAGAATTCACAAAATCTCACAATCTTCCTAGCTAGTTATAAAAATTTGATCCATCAAACTTAAGAGGATTACCCATTGAGAACAGATTCAAACGGTAATTAGAAACACTTAATGCACCAAATAGCAGGATCAGATCTGTAGATTGTTGGATCTGTTGAATCAGACACCTGCTCTGATAGCAATTGTTGGGGTGCAGGAGCGAGATCTAGAGGGGGTGAATAGATCTCACTATTGAAAAGTGTGCGGAATTAAAACTTTAACTACATTCGAAGAGAGCAAATAAGAATAGTAGCACTCTCTCTTCACTGAATGAATTCCTTGCATAAAACTAGCATCACACAATTGCAGGAAACAACCCACAACCAAGTCTTGGACGAGGCAGAGGTTCGATCTAGGATCTCCTCACGCAAGAGGTGGCATTCTGGATAGGCCTAACCTATCTTTCTAGCCACGCCTTTCTATACACTTCTTGATTGAATGCACACACACATTATATGAATGAAATTACAATAAGTATCATATGCTCGTTGAGAACAGTCCTAGGCATACATCTAAACGAAGTAGTAAAGAGATAAGCAATCACACAATGGAGACAGGAATTTTAAGGTGGTTTGGTCTCAACTATAAGACCTACGTCCACCCCTCACTCAAACTAGAGTGAGACTTTCTGCTGATACATAACTTAATTCTACTGATCCACAGCTTCGGGGACGAATCCCTACAAACCACGGATCCACAGCTTTGGAGATTAAATCCCAGACCGCTAAACCTCACAGCTTGCTAAACCCACTGAGCTTCACAGCTTGCTGTCCAAGGAACCAATCCTCACCGCTGAGCAACACAGCTTGCTCTACTACCTAACAGCTTAAAGAACGGTTCTAAAAGAAAATAAGAAAGAACAAAATGATAGACAGATAGAACAAAAAGTAATGTAGCTCTCTTGAGCAGTCGATTCTAGATCTGATCCAAAAATCGAAACTTCACCAACAACCTTCTCTTCAAACCTCTTTTCTCTTCTCTGATGCTCTATTTTCAGTGGCTCTCTCTCACTTTTCTGCGACGACACTTATGCTCACAGCTTCTCCTCTCTTCTCTCCTCCCTTCTCTCAAACTTCTCCTCACTAAATTCTCTATTCTCACAAACTTCGATCTCTCTCTTTTTTTGCTACCAGCACTACTTCGTCGTCCGAGGGATACTCTCTGGTGCGGACACCCGAGCACTTGACCGGTCCGGGCCGGTGAGTCACCGGTACCGTACGCGGAGCACCACGCGAGCCACAGCAGGTTCCATTTGGCTCGGAGATAGCCTGGAGGCGCCCCCATGAGTCTCGTTATTTATGGGATTTATTTAGACTTTCGAGGGGGCTAGCATGAATCCCTTGGATACCGTCTGTGCCCACCCTTGCATCTTCAAGTTACAAATCAAGTTACTTCCACGAGAAATAAAAGTAGGCCAATAATGTCCAGTTCAAACAATAGTTCATGGCAACAAAACCAAGGTAAGAATATACCAAAATGAACATGTGAGTTCAAGAATGATTTAATTGGACATTATGCTATTGAGGAATTATGGCAGCATAACGGTACATTTCCATAGTTTCATAGTTCATTAATGATTTAATGAATAAGGTTTGGGTTCCAGATAATCAGAAGATTATCCCAGAACTGAGTATAATCAACCCTTGGGTCAACCCTCGGGTTGGAAAGCAAGATGACAGAATGTGGTCGAATTAGGATCGTTTTCTTGAGGTAGCGGTCAAGTCAAGACCGCTATAAGGAATGGAGTCGACGCAGAAGAAGGAACAGGTCGATGCAAGATCAACTGGTAGAACGCGGTCGCGCCAGGACCACTATCAAGAGGTAGAGGTTGCTGGAAGGCCGCATTTAGTTTAGTCCACAGAAAACGAAAGGCTTGTGAAGTGCTTTCTAGACTTTTGGGCTTTTAGGGTGCAACTAGCTTGGCGTCCTAGTGGAAATCCCAAACTCGTGGAGACTTACGGAGGCCTTAAAACAAGATTACCTAGTCTGGCAGAAGGAGTATTCGACGGAGAGACTCTCAAATCCAAGAGGTGTTCCTATCAAGTGCAAGTGATCTAATAGCAACGTACCAGAATACGTGTTATAAGTGAACTAATAAAATAGAAAGGAGATGAGAAAGAAACGTATCAAAGCATAAATCAACGTGAACTTAAGTCATGGAAATTTCCTTTAAGTACAAAACTAAGCTTTTAAACATGCCAACATGAAACATGATATGACCAAAAATCATGAATGCAATGAAATAACATGAGACGGGGAATAACTACATATATTTGATAGGGAAATTACGAGGTGATCTGGTTTCTGTTTAGAGTTAACAGAGACAGAACGCGGTTGATCGAGAACTGTAACTTGCAGGTAGTGGTCTCTGCTAGACCACCTTCTGTCCGCAACATATAGAGACAAATCATTTTTACAGGGCCTATAGTACGGTAATTAATGCATGAAAATCATGTATAACACTAAGATAAGATAGGGTAGCATGCTTAGGACAAGGTTATGGCATGAAAAGACATGAATTACATCAAAAATCTTATCTTTTAATTAACAGTGCAAGGCAAGTATGCAGTGAAAAATATGATTTCACAGTCATAGAAAAACATTAAATGCTCCGTGTATAGAGCTTGAAATCATGAGGTAATAGAGGGCTTTTGTTCCTAGCTTGATGTTTAAGCCAACATGAGATAACCTACCACTGGGATTGCTTCTAATCAGAGAATTTCTCACCGGAAGAGAGTGTTGCTTCTTACGCGTCCTACGTAGAAATTGCTTCTTCCGAGCGCTCTAACTCCTTAGACGCTTGACCTCCTAACACGAAAATTTGTAGAAGGTAAGAAGATACTAAGGGTAACATAATATTCAAAAGGACGAACATGAAATACTAACACCTTACCTTCGAATCACGCGATCCAAAACTAAGATTCACGCAAGTCGAATCTGGGCCCTATTTATAGGGAATGACCTAGGGCTGCGAGATTAGGTCGAATTAGGAGTCCTATGGGATGTCAATTCGATCCTCTAAGAGTCCTAGACAGGTTCCCATGTCAGGTCACATCGATCTGTGGCGATAGGATCGATAAAAATCCAATCTTCTCACGTTTCTCTATCACCCGTTTACGGAACATGAATGCGGTCGCTTGGGGACCGCAACCATCAAAAAGCAGTCGCGCGACTGACCGCGACTTGGTTTGGCCATTAAAACTTGAATTTAAGTCAAATTCCTTACTTAATTATCCCCTATTTAGAAGTTCATGAACGGTTTCAAATATAAATATAAAACCTGGCTGCCAGAACTAATTAAATTTTTAACATGAGTAATAGCATTAAAATGGCCATCATAAGCCACAACTCATCAATGAGATTTAATTACGTTCAGGTGAGAAGATAGGAGAATGAGTAATATCAACACTACAGTGACATGACCCAAAGTCAAGGGACAACAAATTACAGGGATTTATCAATGGCTCACTGTAAATATTTACCAACTAATGGCTTAACAGAACTTAAGTATTAGCGGGCACAAATTAATAAGTAAACACTCACCCATATTAGCACCAATACACATTTTAATGTGAACATACAACTACCTCAGATTAATGGGTCTGTTCTAAATATGAATGTCATTAACGTAAAGTATTTTATATGTAGCATCTTATCATACTTCACATTACAGAAACAAATGCTGCAACAATGAATATTTAAGCAGATATTAGTTATGAAAAAGCACACATTTCCCCCTATCCTCACGTAGAGAAGCAGCTCGTAATAGACAGTTTTTTTTTTCCGTCTACAACATTGGACATTGACATGTACATTGATCATGATGACTGTTTGGAAAGAAATACGCATGCCATGAAATGCTATATTAGGTTTTATTTTCCATGGAGGATAGATTTGAAATGAAATACATTTACATTACCAATAGGGAGAGTAACTGACGCGACGGTGTTGACACTCAAAATATGATGACCGACGATCAAGCCGTAAAGACAAATGACACGGCTTATGAAAACACACAAGCCAAAGAAAAGCGGACCGCTGAGGCCTTTCAAGTTGCTGGAGCTTCAAGACACCTGGAGTGCGTGCCGAGAACCTCACCTCAGGAGAATCAACGTCACTCCACCACCAGCCGGCAGTGCGACCAAGTCTGCCCAATGATCCGGTGTTAACCCCGTCACACTGCTACCCTACCTCACCGCCTGACCAAGGACGGTGATCTACCCAGCGATTTCCCGCCCCAATGAAGACTCTCCTGAGGAAGAAGGGCGCCATCGGCCCTTCGCAAGCAGAAGCTCGAAGCCCTGGCAGCAGAAGGACCCGAACACCTGGCATGGGTTCGGCTTCTGGCAAAGGCAGGCCCGTCAGAGTCCAAATGTCCGCCGGTCTAGGTGAAATATCATCCCGCATGGGAGCTCTGAGCGCGAGTCGAACCGAGTCAGAAGCACAAGTCATGGTGCCGAAGATCGTGCCAACAGAAGACCCGCGTGCTCGAGCCAAGTACACACGGAGTCCGGACCGAGGTCGTACGGCCAACCGAGAACTTCGTTGACACCCAGCCAAGGCCTTGTAGTAGCCGTGGCACGAGGAATTGTAAAGTGTGACTTCCGGAATCATCCCCGGACACATCGGCCAGCGTTCGACAGGCGAAAGAGGTAGAAACGGCGCCACGATCTATCGGACACCGTTGAAACGGCGCCCTCCTTTCCAGCGTGCAAAATAGATATGCCGTTGAAACGGCGGCACCAATTCCAGTGCGCCAATGCTTTGCCCGACGCGGTCTTCCCCGGCGCGCCATTTGTGGCGTCGGGGAACCTCTCTCTATAAAAAAAAGAAGAAGAAGATAGCAAAGGACGAACAAAAAATGGGGGGAACAGAGAGAGAAAAGCTTGGGAAACAAGAAAACCAGAGAGGGGTCTTCTTCTCGGAGCTTCGTCTACATCTTTCCACTGAGTGAGAAAGCCAGAGGGAGAGAGGATTTCCATCGATTGCCGTCCATCTGCCCGACTATGCCCGGAGCCGGAGAAGGAGAAGACGATCCTCTGTTTCTGAGAAGAGTCTTAGGTGGGTCATCACAGTTCTTCCCGGTGTTCTCCCTCTCTTTTTCTCTTTTTTTTTGATACAATGTAATAGAGAGTTGGAATGGGCGATGATATGAGCACATCTTACCCGCTTATCTGGAGCTACATCTCTTATTTTCTCTGTTGGGTTTTATTTTTGGTTCTTATTTTTCTTTGTTTCCTTCATCAAGTTGTGAGTCAGCGGAGCAAGCTGTAAGGCTCAGCGTGTAAGAGGATTTGCTCCTTTAAAGCAAGATGTGAAGCTCAGCGGGAAGCAAGCTGTGAGACTCAGCGGTGTAAACAAGCTATGATGCTTAGCGGTTCAAGTTGTTAGTCAGCGAAAGTCTCATTCTGGTAGAGTGAGGGGTGGACGTAGGTCTGCTTGGTGCGGACTGAACCACCTAAAAATCATTTGTGTCGTATGGTTTGGCTGTGGTGTGATTGCTTTGTGGTGTGATTGCATTTGTTCTACGTTCTGCACTTACAGGGCTATACACATTTTTTCAGCACTGGTACACTGCCAAGTGCTTGTTGTTTTGCTTGTGCGGTTTACTTTCATAGTTGCTTGCTTAGGCGCACTTTAATCATTTTAATTTAGCATAGCATCCTTTGTTATATGCTAAGTGTTCGAAGTTTGTTCTGTGCGAGCCATCTCTTGCATCTAGTCTCATTCAGTCCAACTTGGGTAGGGCGAGTTATTATTAGGGCTTAAATATATTAAAAGGGGATCTATTCACCCCCCCTCTAGATCCCATCCTTCCACAACAACTTATATTAGTGCTTCCAACAATTGGTATAAGAGTGGGTTTCCTACAATGTGGTCCCACGACCAGGGAAGATCTGGGAATGGTAATGCTCGCAACTTCCTATCTGAGGGGCATTCGATTAACAGACCATCGTTCTTCGATGGTTTTAATTATTTATATTGGAAGAATAGGATGGAGGTTTTCCTACGTGCTCAAAGTCATGAGTTATGGAGAGTTGTCACTAACGGTCCTTTTCAACTTCCAGATGATAAGAATGCATGGACAAGAGAACAAATCCACTTGTCAACAGTCAACTGGACTGCAATGAACATCATGCAGTGTGCGGTGCATCTAGAGGAGTACTCGAGGATTTCAGCTTGCAAATCAGCCAAGGAGATGTGGGACAAATTGGAACTGATATACGAGGGAACGTCCTAGGTAAGAGCCACAAAGGTAAATATGCTGGTCTCAGAGTATGGAGTTTTCAAAATGAAGCCTGATGAATCTATTAAGGAAATATTTTCTAGATTATCTCAACTGACTAACAATCTTAAGAAATTAGGTAAAGATTATTCTGATAGTGAGATTGTTAGGAAAATTCTCAGGTCTCTTTCTCCTGCGTGGCACACTAAGGCCATTGTCATAGAGGAATCTAAGGATTTGTCTACTATGAAGGTAGATGAGCTGATCGGGTCATTGATGACCTATGAGATCAATTTTAGGAGAAATGAGGATGAGGAGAAGAAACCTAAGACAATAGCTCTCATGGGGTCTGATACCAACGAAGCGAGCAGTGGGGATTTTAGTGAGTTATCAACTTCTGAACAAGCTTTCCTCACCAAAAATTTCAAAAAGTTTTTAAGATTCAGAGATAAGTATGGAAAGGAGAACAAACCTCACCAGATGTATAAAGGGTCTCATTCTAAATCTGACCAATATAAGAAAACTAACAATATTGTTTGTTATCATTTGCAGGAAGCCAGGGCATGTTCGAAATGAATGCCTGGAGCTGGTGAAGAAAGACACCAAGGGTAAGAAGAAACAACCCAAGGCCATGGTGTCAACCTAGAGTGATGAGGAAGAAAGTGTTCCAAGTGATGAAGAGGATATAGAAGTCTGTGGTCTTATGGCCATTGAAGATGGAAGTAATCACCACAGTGATCAAAAGGAGGATGAAGAGGTGAGCTCTATTTTTGAGCATTTTACTATAGATGATTGGGAGCTTGCATATACTGTATTGTTTGAGTCACATGAAGCATTGAGAAAGTAAAATAAAAAATAGAAAAAGAGGAGCATGAATTTGGGTGATTCCTTGATGACCTTGTTCTTCCTGTGGGAGATGAGTTCTGTCTTTATGCAACCCAGGTGTTCGAGCGTGAATCAGGGTTATTTCTTGTTTTATGTCAAAGCGAAATTAAAGATTTATTAGCAATCTTTTCATCATAAGACTTACGATGCAAGTGATAAGTATCTAAAGTGTAGTCTCAAATGTTTCACAAGTTCAGGTAAACCACATAGATGAATGCACAAAATTCTGTATAAGCATCGATGCATAAACAAGATACAATAGCTTGTATAGCTAACACCTGCAGCAAGTTAGAACAGAAGCATCGACATTTAAATAACACAGGTAGACCTTATTTGTCATAAAGTCTGTATATGCAATGAAGATGCATTGACCTGTGTATGCACAAGCCAGTGCGTCATGAACAATAGCATCGACGTGCCACTTAGGCAAGTCAGCCTGTCCTGGAGATGTATAATGAAGATGCTTAAAGCATCGACACAGGACCTTACTGCACCGACCTGACCTCACAATAGATACATAAGGTGCATCGACCTTGAGGATGATGACCTCTCTCGCATCGACCTTATGCTGCAATAGCTTGCTTACTAGCATCGACCCTTCTATAATGTGCACCGACCTGATATCCAATGTGCACCGACCTGATAGACAAATAGTGTACACTTGCATCGACCTTCTTGACAAAAATGCATATGTGCATCGGCCTTCTAGACTGAATCGATACATATGCATTGACCTGTTTGTTCAATGCAGTGGGAGATGCATCGGCTGTATAATGCAACACTTATGCATGTGCACTGACCTTCTAGACTCGAAGTGAATATGTGCATCGACCTTATAGTGCAGTAGTAGGAGTATGCATCGACCTGACTTTTCTAAGTACATGAAGATGCATCGACCTTATTGTGAGAAAGACTTATTCTGACTTCAGTAAACACTACAAATCATCACAATGATGCTAGAATTAGAGTTGAAGTCAATTATACTATTGCCAGCATCAAAGCTAAATAGCTGTTGCCAGCATCAAAATAAAATGTCAAATCCAGAGGAGACACAACATATTCTTTGTATGACTTTTATGCATGTTGCAAAGGTTGAACCCATCATTCAAACATTGGCAAAAATGAGTTGAATGGAACTTGGTTACATGATGCACTCATATTGAACAAATGCATATCTATATAAACTTGACCTTTAGGTGTGGTCAATCCAATTGTCAATATGTTCACATGTATTTCTATCATGGTTGTTGAGGCTCTCAAATGCATCAATCTTTTATATCATTCAAGGTGAAACTTGGCTTCATGATGCTCATTCAAATTGCATATGTGCATGGTGATATAAAGCTGATTTTTGGTTGAGCATGGCTTGACATTTCACATGGAATCGACCCCTTGCTTGCTTAGCATCAAAGCAATACATCTTATGCATGGATTTGTGAAGATGTCAAGTGTACAAATCTTTCGTATCACTCACGTGGATTTCAATTTCTCATTGTTTACATGAAATGCATAAATTGCATATGCCCTTCATAATATGTATGTTTGCATATGTCCTTGATGATATGTGGAGTCTATCCCTTGCATATGTTTTGAGCCTTTGTGTTCTTATTGTTCTATTTTAGGTTGAGCTTTCAAGCATCTTCTTTATGGTTCCTCTATGGATCCTTGAGGTTCATAATGTGTTTAAGTCCTTTATATCCATCATGGTGGAAAATGGTTAAATGATGTAGTCACATTTGTCATTCATGTAGGTTGAATGCATGGGCAAAGGGTCTCATCAGATTTTAGACTGAACTACTACAGTCTGGAATGCTGCAAAGTTCGGTCGACCGAATTTTCCAGTGTTGGATGACTCTAACACATTCTGATGCTGTTAATTTTGGTCGACCGAAATGCAAGGGTCGGTCACGTTATGTTTATTCAAAAAAGAAGATGAAGAAGAAGAGCACGTGAATAGAAATACACAATTACTTAATGTTTAGGATGTGTTGTGACTCATGACTTTCACTATTCACATTTCTAAGTATTTACTATTCGTTCATTTTCATTCTTCATCTAAAATTTTATTTCATATTTTTCCATGATAAAATAAATGGTGGTGAGAAATGAGTAACAAATAGTTTTGTAAATCTTTTTTATATGGTTAGATTTGATTTTTCAAATGGACGGATGAATAGTTAGTCTCGGTTCATACGACACACATTTCAAATGATTTTCTCTCCTTATTCCTCTCTCCCGTAACCGTGGATCTCCCTGAGCAATTAAATCGGTCATTATCCCTTTGCTGAACTCGGTAACCGCCGGAGGATTGGGGGGGAACCCCAGCCCATTTCACAAAAGTTTTCTCTTTTTTTCTCTCCCTGGCATTTGCGTTCCTACTGTGCTCGGTTTGATTTTGAAGAATCCCAAGGAGGGAGCCCAAAGAAGCGTAACAGAGGGAGAGTGGATCATTCCTACTCTTGAGTGGCTCCCTCATCCCTCTAGTTTTCTGTTAGATCATGGTTATCTCGAGAAGAGCATCATCTTTCTATCTCTGACTGGAGGCAGAGGGTTTTCTCTAATCAGTGATTCCAGGCAAGAACAGAAGCCTCAAATCTTCCTTTTGTGCATGATATAATATCTTGAAGCTCACATTATAAATTATGGTTTGAGTATGAATACGTTGTTTTTGCTTTGATGAAGCTCGGTATGATTTCCGGGTACATAGGGTTATTTAAATGATCTATTCCCATCATGTAGTGATTACGCACGTTCGTATTCATTGCATCTTTCTTGCTCGGTTGCATATTCTTGAAGTTCATATGCTGTCCTTGTATTGCATAATATTCCTTATCATTGTAAACCCCTTATGCTATGAGACAAGTTGTGGACCATAGAGACACTACTGCCATAGAAGGGTGTGGAGCCAAATCATAGAAATGCCCATGTGGGTAGGCTCGATATGTTTATGACCCCGAGGGCATGGGGGTTGAAATCCTGGAGGTGGACAAGTTCCACTAGTTAAGGTGGGGAAATTTTTCCTCTAGTTTTACACAGTTAACCAAGACCTCATCGCCATTGCCTAGGTGATTTGGCATCAGTTTTTGACCTTCTAGTGGTGGCTTGGGCACTGTGTGTGGGTCCTCTGTTCAGTTCAAAAATTTTGATAATTGTGATTAGATTATACCTACTATCTGACGCTATTATATGTTATTTGGCATATGTTGTCTGTTCTGTTTAGTTCTGAACTGACCTCTGAAATTGACTTATAAGTTCTGATACCTGTTCCTTTTATGGCCATGTACATATGCATACATATACCATCAAGTTCCGAGTTCTGACTCCTTTCAGGCTGTACATAGATGAATGGTGTCTCCATGATCCCATATTGTTTTGCTAAGACTTGGCATACGGATTCCGTTCATTCTGCTATGCATTTTCTCAATGCATGACTGAGTATAGTCTAGTGCATTGTCACATGCCTTCTTCATTTCATGAAGTCCGAGCTTATCCGAGCTTTTAGTTGCATCTTCCGAGCTTATCCGAGCTTAGTTGCGTCGTCCGAGCTTTGGCTCATGAAGTCCGAGCTTATCCGAGCTTAGTTGCATCGTCTGAGCTTAATTGTGTCGTCCGAGCTTAGTTGCGTCGTCCAAGCTTAATTATGAAGATCGAACTTAGTAGCGTCAGGCTCAAATCTCGGCTGACTTCGCTTGGCATATGTCTTTCAAAGCCTACTCATCTTGTCTTCGCTCGGTTTATTGCTCTTCTGGGTTTCGCTCGGCTTATGTCTTCTTGACGTCGCTCGGCTTATGTCTTCTTGACTTCGCTCGGCTTATGTCTTTCAAAGCCTACTGTGTATACTCTTACATGAAATAAAAGATTTGAACCCTTTTTCAGAAAACGTAGTACCGCGTTAAGTTAACCCCTTACTCAAGTATCTATGTTCCTGAAAAAAAGAAGTTCCATCTTTTATGGAATCATCCGTACAATCCTAAATCCAGTACACTATGAAGGCCAATAGACTTATCATTTGGATGCCTATTGTATGTCTCTGTGCATCAATGCTTTCCTCTCCTAAAGCCTACTCTCAGGAGGAAAGCCACAATTTCATTACTTACGATACTACCTTTAACATCGGCTATGCGGGATTGTATTATATTCTCCGGATCACACGTCCGGCTAATATGTTTACCCCAGGCAATCCGGATACGGCGTCGCGTCCGGCGTTTATACAAATGGGTGGCGCCGGTGAGGTGGGCTCTACGGACCTAACGGCGGTCAACGGGCCTCATTACTGGCTGGCCAATGGCTGGGATGGAGGAGTACAGCTGGGTAACGGAAAGCATTATCCTATCATTATCAGTGTACAAGCTAACCAGGACTGGCCGCAGACGACCGAGCTGCTCATGGTGCTTACACATATACTTAATACTTATCATATCAAGCGGAACGCGGTGCACCTTTGCGGTTTGAGCATGGGGGCGATGTCCTGGTCCGCCTTGATCTGCCATCAGTCCACTCCAGGGGGAGAAGATGGTATGAAACTCGTTACCAGCCTGGTGTGCCTGGAAGGACAATCCCAGACGGTTTCTACTGCAGTTGCGGCTAACGAATTACCTAATTATAATTCATTCGGTCACTGGGCTATGAAGTACGGCGGTCATTTTTTTGGCCTGGAAGGCGTTGCCGATTACAGGAATGTATCTGCGGTAAGCCAGAACATGAATGACAGTGTACCCGGATCGGCTTATTTTTCTTATCAGAATATCGGAGGAGGCGCGCATTGCTGCTGGAACAGTATGTTCGATCCTTCCGCTACCAACTGGACCTGCGTAGGTACGCTGGGTCCCAACAATGCTTTGAACGCGGCGCCCAACACCATGGGAACTTATACGGCGCCCAACAGTATATTTCAATGGATGCTGAAACAGGGTGACACCACGATGATCAACCCCACCACTACGACTACCACGCCGCCGAATACGGCGCCGGTGGTTAACGCAGGATCGGCACAGACCATCACTTTGCCTTTGGATAGTGTATTGCTTGCCGGTAGTGCTACCGATGAAGGCGGTTATCTGCATTATCAATGGACGAAGGTGAGTGGCCCTTCCAGTGACACGATTGAAAACGATACGCTGGCATCGACGAGAGTACGCGGTCTGCAGGCAGGAAATTATGTTTATCAGCTGGCAGTAACGGATACCGGTGGGCTGACAGGTACCGCACAGGTGCAGATCACGGTCAACGCACCGGCGACAACGACCCCGCCGCCGACTTCCTCTGGTCCTCTGCATGTTACAAAAGTAGCTGTAGCGGAGTACAGGGCGGCTTATCTGGCCAGTGACGGCAATGTATATTCTTTCTTACAGTCGCCCCGTTTCCAATATGATTATGGCGGGCGGAAGATAGTGGACGTTACGGGCGGCTTTAATCAAATCGTCGCGTTGGATGACCAGGGCTATTGCTGGTATACACGCCTGGGAGATAATGTGGTAACACGTTGGGATACCGATACGACGGGTGCGCCCTTCAATAATAACCTGGCTTTATTCAGCTATACGAGTACGTATATCAGTCTTCGTTCAGACAGCAGCTTGTGGTATTGGGGGTCGGACACGTTCCATCTGTACCATGGTTCAGGCTCTGCTGCGGAGATCAGCCCTATTCAGCTGTCACCTGCCGGGATGAAATTCAAGAAGGTGGTGATGGGCTTGTGGCGGATCCTTGCGCTGACCAGTGACGGACAGATCTATGAGTGGTACAAGAACGGTAGCCTGACGCCAACTCAAAAAGTAATTCCAGCCCCTGCCTGTGACATCTTTGCATCACACTGGGATTATGCAGGCTGTATCATTCCGGATAATCCGGGCGGTACGATGGGGTATCCTTATGTATGGGGGACCAATTATGGATTCTGGGGCGGCAGCGGCGCATTGACCAATCCAACCTCTGTAAAAGCGCTTTGGAATGTAACGGCGCCGATCAAGGAGATAGCTACCGATTATAACACCACGCACTATATCGATAGTTTGGGCCGGATGTTCGGGATCGGGGATAATGTAATGGGAGAGGTAGGCATCGGTTCCGAGCTGGTGAATCAATATAATTATATTACGCCTTATGGCTGGGATTTTAACAGAGACGAAGACCTTACCGGTGCTCCGGCCAAGCAGGTAGCGGCAGGTACCAAGTGGAAGAAGCTGTTCTCCAACAACTACCTGTGTTTCTATAAATATGCGTTGGATGAGAACGACTCCCTATATTTCTGGGGTAGAGATAAAGCGATGGTATCAGGCAGAGGTTATCTAGACCTGGATGAAGCGGCTCACCCCAATGCATGGGACGTGCTGGCGCCGTTGATGGTGCATCCGCTTTCCGTGAACGCGCAGACGTACCATTTTACCATGCCATCGATCAACGCAGGGGCAGCGCAGAATATTACGACGACTTCTACGACATTGAACGGTTCTGCTACGCCGCCATTGCTGATCAAGGCAACGACGGTGGCTGCCAACGGGATCGATACCGCAGGCTTCAAGATCGTATCCTATACCTGGACGCAGGTGAGCGGTCCTAATACGGCCACCATCACGTCCCCTAATTCAGCTGTCACTACGGTGACCGGGCTGGTGCCAGGCGTGTATGTGTTCAACCTGAAGACGGTGGACAATAATACAGGTACACTGAGCGGAAATGTGACCATTACGATGAGCAATTCGACACCGGGTAACCAGTCTCCTGTGGCGAATGCAGGCGCGGATCAAACGATCACGCTGCCTACGAACTCCACGACGCTGAGCGGCAGCGGAACGGACCCTGATGGTACGATCGCCTCTTACCAATGGGCGTATATCTCAGGCCCTTCGACTCCTTCTATTGCAACGTCTACACAGGCTGCGACCACTGTCAGCAACCTGGTACAAGGTGTTTATAAATTCCGGTTGACCGTATTTGATAACCTGGGCGCTTCCGGATCGGATACTGTGGTCGTGACGGTGAATCCTGCGGCAGTAACGCCGGGAAGCCCTGTGGCGAATGCGGGCGCCGATCAGACGATCACGTTACCCGTGAATACGGTGACCTTACAGGGCAGCGGATCGGAGACCAGTGGTACGATCGTCAGCTATGAATGGACGCAGTTGAGCGGTCCTTCGACGGCCTCTATCGTTGATCCGAACCAGGCTCAGACGGTGGTGAACAACCTGGAAGAAGGTGTCTATACCCTGCAGCTGACCGTGACCGATAATTCAAATGTCAAGGCAACTGACCAGGTAAAGATCACGGTCAATGCGGCAACGCATACCAATGTGCCACCGGTTGCCAATGCGGGGGCTAACCAGACCCTGAGCGGCGTGACACAGACGACGCTGGATGGATCGGCCTCTTATGATCCTGATGGCACGATCGTCAGCTATCAGTGGGTACAGACCCTGGGCTCCGGCAGTGTTACGATCTCCGGCGCGAATACGGTGAACCCGATCATCAATGGATTGCAGCCAGGAACCTATCAGTTCAAGCTGACGGTGACAGACAATGATGGGGCACCGGCCAGCGCAACAGTGAATATCATCGTACAAAGCAGCGGTACCGGCGGCCTGGTGGCCAATGCGGGCAAGGATACCACCCTTATCTACCCTGCGAGCACGGCAACCCTGTTGAATGGCAGCGCTTCTTCCGATGGCGGCGGTACGATCATGAGCTATAACTGGACGCAGGTGTCCGGTCCGGATGGTGCGGTAATGAATGATGCAGGGTCAGTTTCGACACAGCTGTCCAATCTGCAGGTGGGCGTGTATGTGTACCGGCTGACGGTGAGCGATAACAACAGCCATAGCGCTACCGATACGGTGACGATCCAGGTGCTGAGCAATCTGCGTCAGCAGAATACGCAGCTGGCCTTGTATCCCAATCCTGTTCCGGCCAATGGTCAGATGACGTTGTCAGGAGAGTCCAGCTATATGGGTAAAGTGATCTATACCATTCGTGATATGCAGGGCAAGGTGCTGAGCTCGATCGTATCCGACAAGCAATCGACTACCATCAATCATGTCTTCTCTGTACAGGGAATGGTAAGAGGTACTTATACACTGTCGATGACGACGGATGATGGAAGCAAGCCCGCTGTATATAAATTTATCATAGATTAGCATCGCTATTCATAGAAAAGATCACATCGGATGGGATAGCTTATAAGCTATCCCATCCTCAATTATAGACCACCAATGAGAAAGGTTTTATTTTTGCTGAGCTCCCTCGCCGCGGTTATGGCCGCGTATCCCCAGCATCCGATGTACGTTACAAAAGTGGCGGTAGCCGAATACAGGACCGGGTACAGACATTTAAAAAAAAGAGAATTAATTAATTAAGACTAAGCATGGAGATAACTAAAATAACTAAGGGGAAGGGAGCATGAGATGCTATTTAGGAGTGTGATCGCCAGAGGGGTTACCTAAAAAGAAAAGTGTGATCGCGATGAATACCTTGCAAGCGGGTGAGATATGGATCCAACTTCTTCCTCCTACCGGCCGGTCGATGAAGGAGGTTCTTATTCTGAATTACCCTTAAAAGAAAACAAGCAAAGACAATGGAATTGGATTAGCTAATGATGTATAATATCTATGCTCTATGGAAATAATCTTATGCAAATTGGGCATGCACACAACTTGTGTTTCGTTTTAAAATTCCTAAGAGGAGTGAAAGGAATGAGTATGCATGCAAAGGAAAATATAAAAATATGATGCTAAGCAAACGTGATATATTGATAATTATATGCAGAGAAACAAAAGGGAACAGAGGAGGGAGAGGGACTCTCTTCTGCGCCTATAAGCAGAACAGAGGGAAAGAGGGCAGCTCGGCTACTGCCTTGCTTCAGTTATAATAGAGAACCGTGGAAGCAAGAAATATCGGAAGCAATGCAATAGCAGCAACAGGGATGATGCAAAGGAGGAAGAAGAACAGTCGCCGCTCAAGAGAAGAAGAACTACCAGGAACAAATGCTCTTGCGCACAGATGAACTGCTTAGCCACCGAAGAAGAAGATCCCTGCGAGATAGAATAGAAGGGTATTTATAGGGCTAAAAATCCTTGTTCCAATAGGATTAAAACAAGGAAGGTGATTTCTAGATGTGGATCTCCTTCCACAATCGATCACGGAGTTAAAACGAGGTAGGACATCATCTGGGAAGTATGCAGACAAAGCGGAGATAGAGTCTAAATAGCGACCACAAGATGGTCACTTTTCTAAATAGTGCCCAAGAGATGGCCTCTATTTCCCAAACATATTGGACTTTCGATATTTATTAAAAGAATAAACAACGACCACCTACAAAGGTGCTCAATAAATAGCACCGACTCATTCGGGCGTTATTTCCTTAATTTTAATTTTGAGTGGAAATTGGAAAGATCCAGAAATAGTGCCTACGCACACGGTCATTTATTCACATGAGTCGACTCACAACAGGAACCGTGTCGACTTACTTCAGGGAAATAGCGACCTTCTATAAGGGCACTATTTAAATGGTGCCCATATCATGGTCGCTATATTAAAAAAAATAGAAAAAATGGAAAAACCTACTTATTAAGCCAATAATGAAGTCCACTTTGGGGCATTATACCGTGACATGACATTTACTCAACATAGCATCAATTTTAGCGTGTCTACAGCTGTCCCGCCTTGGTATCTGCTTTGCAAGGGAGTGAGACGGAATGAAGTGTAGTGCGAATGAAGAGGAATGAAATGAGAATGAACCGGTATGCAACCAAGACGGACTGAAAAGTAGATGCCAAGGTGTGATGTGACATGTCTTCGACACTAAGTGTTGGAAATCTTTCCGTGGTTCTGAATGAAATAACTTCGGATGATTATAAGAAAGTAACAATTGCCTAGATGAAAAACTAAGCTAACAAAATGTGCGCATGGGCACGGAAGGGAATACTCCATTGGAGAGCGATTATCAGCCAATGTGGACGTGCTGCAACCAAAGTGGATTTGCAGAAAAGAAAAAGAAAATAGAGATAGGAATCTAGGTGAAAGATGCTTTCAATGAATCGACCTAAGTGACTTCCAAAGAGAACACAGTACTCAATTTGGAATGGAATACTTCATGTCAACTCAAATCCATAGCGAGTGGTCCTCATTACTGACTCAATATGAGGATTTTTCTAACATTCGAGCTCAAAGTCGTGCATGATGCATGATGGGCTAAAAGAAAATTTTAAAATAAACTAAAAATAGAAAATAATCAAGGATAATATTGCTAAACCTTCGAATGAACTTACAGAAATCACTGGGGCATACCCCTGAATGTACAGACCTGTTCAGACTTAATAACACTCAAATAGTAACATAGCTATCTATACCCTAAGGGAACCGGAAGCTAGGCAACCCAGCCTTATCCATCACCACTGCACCTCTTGCCTCCAGAGGCAATTCCCCCGGAGACAAAAAATACTATTCCAGTTATAGTTCTTCACAAATTTTGCCAGTGCATCTGCCACCTTATTCCCCTCCCTGTAGACATGGCGCACCGGTATGTTACCCAGATCATTGAGGATCATCCGCCACCATTTCCACACTTCCTAGCTAGGAGC
The DNA here is from genome assembly GCA_024336825.1 of Amorphophallus titanum. NCBI lineage: Eukaryota > Viridiplantae > Streptophyta > Magnoliopsida > Alismatales > Araceae > Amorphophallus > Amorphophallus titanum. Next base: position 15,253,510 of record JANBPO010002057.1, on the reverse strand, counting down.
TCTATTCTTCTGAATGGCTTGAACCAACAGGGAGGAATCCGAGATGATGACTGCAAGCTTTAGCCCAAATTGAGCAGCAACACGAAGGCCATCAAGAAAAGCCCTGGTCTCTGCAATGAGACTATTGCCCAGCCCATAGAAGAAAGCAAACCCAATATGAAAACTCCCAAAAGAATCTCTGATACAACCTCCGCCACCGTAAACACCCCGGCTTCCTATAGCCGCCCCATCCACATGCAAGGAGTAATTGACCAGGGCCAAAGATCGCACGACCATGACCGGCAATCTAATCTTCACCCTTGGCTTAAAATTATATTCATGTAAAATCTTAGCTTCTTCCGCAGACATAGGTCTAGAGAATGACAACCTCTCTAAGGCTTGTTGGATCTACATGCTAATACTCCATTGCATCCACTAAGCAGTGACCCTCCTCCCTTCAAACATGGTCGAGCACCTTGCCTTCCAAATCTCCCACACCATTAGCATAAACGCATACAATCCCACACACTGGAAGGCCGAGTTTAAATTGGCATGGTTGATGATATCCCAGGAATGACTAGTGATATGTTGACTCAACATCCTCATGTTCCCCAATAAAAGAACTAGCCAGCTCCACATGTTCGATGCCAATTCCCCGGAAATGAATAAATGATCCAAGTCCTCTGCCTCAGGACACCTGCAACACTCACACTTGGAAGCAATGAACACCCCACAATCTCTGATCCTGCAATCCATCGACACCGCCCTATGTAACAGCCTCCAGGTGAACATCGCCACCCTTGGTGAAAACACCACAAGCCAAAACTTCAAAAGTCCATTTCTTGTAACACTTGCAGGCCGAGCCAGCTCATATGCCGATTTAACACTGAAGTCCCCAGATGGAGAGGGTGCCCAAATGCAAACATCCTCCTCAGAGCCCAGCAGAACTGTAATATCCTGACGACTAACAACCAACCTACTCCACAACAGATGAGATTCATTCAAAACCATGTCTCCAACTGATACCATGTGGCCCTGTGTGCCAGCCCCACCAATGTCTGGTGTAAGGAAATTTGATAATGACTGATCCCCAATCCACACATCTCTTAAAAAATCAATGCTCTTACCATTCCCCACAATCCGCTTAGAATTATTCAGAATTAAGGTCCTAGCTAGGTTGAATAAACTCTTGGAAATTCCTGGCGGGAAGGTACCAGGAAAATATTGAAGTTGCCTTTTCAAGTACCTTTGCCTCGCATACATGGCCCAGAAGGAGGAACCATGTAAAATATGCCAAATTTCCTTAATAGTTAGCACTACTTGTACATGATCCAAGCTCCGGAATCCCAGCCCGCTTTCCTTGAAAGACTTTTACAGATTACACTAGGCCACCCAATGCCTTTTCTTAGAGTCCTCGTAGCCTCCCCAGAAGAAATTAGCACATTATTTGTCAATATATTTAACCACACCTTTTGGGATCGACAAGGCAGACGCTAGATGAATTGGTAAACTTCAACTAAATTGGGAAGGGCCTAATATAATAAAAGAAGTTTATCCTGGTAATGCTTTTAAACTAACTAATGCTGAAAGGGAAGAATTGGCTCACCCTTGAAATGTCCAGACCCGAATCTCACTCTCGCCCAATAAGGGTCAGATTGAGTGCATAATAAATCTGTCACTCATGTGATTGGCACGCCTGCGTGGTTAATCAATCAGTTAATTATACGTTAATTAATTGATTGATCGATCCAATAAAAAAATAAATAAACAAACCAAATAAATAAACAAAAAAAGAAGGACCACAAGCGTTCGCCACAAACACCACCCTTTCTCTATTTTTTTCTCACCGTCACCCTGTCTGCTCTCCCTTTGTCTCCTTCTACTGCTCCGAGAGTCTTGTCTCCCATTCTGACTTCTAGGAGCTTCCAACTACGTGCTTAGAACATGGGCAACGTGGCTGGAAGTGGGGGTCGAATAGGGGGGAGAGTTCAAAGAATGGGGCGTGACCACGGAACATGGGTGCTGACCAATGATTGCAGCTAGGCGGCTAGGTTACTGGCCATTCTCAAGGAGAAGGTGGCTAGCCGACCTGGGCAGCCAAGGCCTTGGCCGCCTAGCCAACCTAGTCGGCCATCGACCTGGCCGCCCAACCCATGAGCCTTCAACCCTTTCAACTCTGATCAAGGCCCATAATGGTCCGGTGGGGTGGACTTTAAACACAAGACATCAATCATTTCGGGGAAAACAATAGCGTCACTTATATGACAATCTAACTGGAGGTCCACGGGATGTCCAAAATTAGGTGTCTACAAATGTCCCTCTAGAACGCCCATTTTGCAAGGGAGCCTGGCAGACTAATAAATGTGTGTTTTGGTAAAGAAATTAGCCTAATTGGGACATCCCGCTCAAGGAGATTCTTGAGCAAAAATCGAGCTTTGCATAGGAACGGATAACCATAATGCAATAAGATAGGTCATTCAAAAGGGGAAGAAGAAAACTTAATCTAAGAGGGCTTGTATCAGCAGTCCAAGGGACCCCTAGGCAATCGCACGTAAGACTTGGGCACACTCCAGGATGCATCGCAATCTAGCCCAAGGAGATACAAGACACCTAAAATGGGAGTAAGTAACTAAATCAGGATAAGAGAAAATGACCTTCAAATTTCAGTATGCTCATGACGATCACACACAAAATATGCTTTCGACTTGTTGAATCAGAGTGGAATCATGTAGACTCATTCATACAAGTTCATTGGAATTGGAAAACATTGATGACTGACACAGGGGAGAGAAACCATGGGGAAATCAACGGTACCTGTGTTGCCTCCTCAGCTTCATTGCGTGATACTCGTGTGTGATGCATGTACATTTTTTGGTTGTTTTGGTTTGTTTTGACTAAAAGGACGTACATGATGCATGCTGGGTTTAAAAGGAAAAATAAAACCTATCTAATGCATAACTGGAGGATTTATTTGTCTGGCTTCAGGACTGTTCAGTCAAGAGTTTGAGAAGTCTGTCATCCTAGCTTAGTAACAAGTGTAGTCCAGAATCTTACAGAGATCCATCATCCCACATTTGTTACTGAGCCCTGACAAGAATTCGGGAAGTCCATCATCTTGTAGTCTATGAAGAATAGGCGACCATCAAATAACTTAAGGAGCATAAACTCTTCACGATTTTTATTTAGAGGAACTTAGAGTTTATGCGCCCGAAGTTATTAGCCTTCGGGGGTGGCTACCTATAAATGTAATTAAAGTTGAGGACGATGTCACATGAATCTCTTTTGGCGATGCTGTCAACTATAGCTGCATCAATACACATTAGCCAAGTTCATGCAAAAATAGCAACCTTGAAAGTAGGCACTGAGAGCACATCAAATGTAAGCATTAATTTTAACTTCATACCACATTAAGCATTGTCCATAGTAAGTTGGGAAAGGTGGCTAGGGTAGCTGCCGTTCTTAATTGGTGGGCGGCCAGGTTACTGGCTGCCCACCCTACCCAAGGTGGCCAGTGACCTATCCGCCTATCTGTTCAGGTTCACATAAAATCCGGGTAACATAAAAAAGGGGGGAAAAGAGATGCAATCAAATCCCAGGCTGGTTCCCCTCCAACGCAGCCAGACGAGAGTCAATAGCTGCCAGCTCTGCCTCCAGAGTAGACAAGAGCTGAGCACTAGCCTCGACCATAGTCTCGGTCGCCTGCCACTCAGCCCTGGCAGGCTCCGCGGCCAGAAACTACCCCTCCAAGGTCCTCCTCAAGGCCTCGACCCGACCCTCGGCCTCCCTCAGCTGGACGGCTCGATCTCGAGAAAGTGATGCGGCCGCCTCGACGTGGTCCCTCTGCTCAGCTACAGTCGATGTGAGCCGGGCCCGCTGCTCCTGCACCTCTCAGATGGCTGCCAACTTTTGACTCCTCTATTCCCGAGCCTCGCTGAGACGCAAGTACTCTGTCCATATCCCAGCCAGCCCAGACATCCATGGCTCGTGTGGGAATCCAAGGGCGTGGAAGCCCTGGGTGCACTCTGTCAGCCATTGCCTTAGACCCTCCGGGGAAGGAAGGGGGTCACCCTGCAGGTAGCCTCGGGCTCGCTGGAGCAAGGAGGCACCCACACTCATGTCCAGCAGTGGCTCTGGTAGTGGGGCAGACGTAGGCCACTCAATCCCCAAGCTCAGAGAAGAGTCGCCTATCTCGACTAGCACACCAATAGGGCCTGCATAGCCCTAGCAAACACAAATGGGAAAATTAGCAACACATGCGAAACTTCCCATAATAAACAAGGTGGAAAACCTGAGAAAAAGGCTTAGCTCTTACCCAGTGCAAGTCCCTCTGCGCCTGCGACGTCACCCGCCAGGGTCGGGGAAGGTAATGGCTTCTCTACACCTACGGTGTCACCCTCTAGGGTCGGAGAGGGCAGTGACTCCACCACGACCCCATCACCTCTGGCAAGTACAGGTGAGGCGGGGGACTCATCCCGATCGCTCTCATCTGGAGTCGACGTACACTCTTCTCTGGACTCCAGTGCTGCATACAACACAGAAGCATCTGCACTCTGCCATGAAGCATAAACAAATGCCAAATGGGGAGGGGGATGACCCCCACTCACCTCCAGACATAGCCTTCATCTCAACCTCCTCGGTGGAAGAGGCCTCAAAAGAGGAAGAGCTCGAACTCTCCTTCGTCTCCATAGCTAAGCTACTACTGCTCGGGGAGCCTGATGAAGCTTTCGATGAGCCTCCCGAGGTGGTCGAACTAGAAGCCCTTGTGGATCAACAAAACAATAGGGTCAGAATACAGCCTGGCCCCACACAAGCACACCTTGCCAAGAGTTTTAGACAGGAAGCTCACCAGCCAGAGTCGCCACTGCAGACTCTCCCACGGCGGTGCCAATCGTGTCACGGGGGAGCTCACCCTCCTCCAAAGAGGAAGAAGTGCCTGTGACCAACACCAGATGAAGTTTAACACTAAAGTGGGTAATACAAAAGCCCACTACGAGTGGTTAAGCTCCCAGGAACGTACCTGAGGGTCCCATGGTAGAAGACCCAACCAGTCCCACTGTGCAAGCGAAGACCACAGCTGGCAGAGGTGGGAGAGGCATCCCTGCCAACAGCTGTAACAGTGATCCAGACACCTCCCCGGCAACACACGGGACCAGGCTACTCGCTGCTCCTGGCACGCCCTTAAAAGAAGGGCGAGCCACCGATGGGCCAGTGCTAACCAACTCCTGGATCATCTCCAGGGTAGTAGCCAGATCCTCACCGGACAAACAAAAACACAAACGTAGTCAACGGCTCTGGCCTGTCAAACATATAACAAAGAGAGGGCAACTCCCTCTATAGCAATTTGGCACTTACCTGAGCCATCTCGGATCGCTGCCAGCTCCTGCTCCTCGATCGGGAGGGCCACCTCACTCTGGGCCTCAGAAGGGGCCGTGGTCCCCTGCATCCCTGCCGTCCCTGCATAAAACGCGACCCCGCGGTGACGTTCGGCCGGGACAAGGTCGGCGGCATCACGATCTCGCACCTAGCCCACATCGAGAAGCGCCTCGTGCTCGCGCTCACGGTCACCCGGGGCAAGAGGTCGCCGCACGTCGTCGAGGTGCTCGTCGAGGCCGCACCCGCACCGCAGCCGTACACCCCCGACCACGAGCGCGTGATCCAGGAGCACATGAAGCGCACCGGGCTCAGCGGCAAGGAGGTGCTCGACACCGCGCGGGCAGTCGCCGGCCGGGACCTCAAGACCGCGCGGGACCTGACGGCGGCCGAGGCGGACGAGCTCATCACCACGCTCGCCGAGGTGCCCGACGCCGAGCAGCCCGACCTGCTCGACGGGTCCGAGATCGCTGGGGAGGAGGCATGAGCACCGACACTCTCGCCCACGACCTGGCCGCGTTCTCCGAGCGGATCGATGCCGGGCTGACCGCGGAGTACATCACCGCGAACGAAGCCACGTACGCCCGGGTCGCGAAGATCACCGAGGAGGCGGGCGAGCTCAGCGCCGCCCTGCTGCGCCACAACGGCCACAACATCCTCAAGGAGGACGGCGAGCCGACTCCGGACGAGATCGGCCAGCACATGCTGTCCGTCGCCATCACGGCCCTGGGCGCGTACGAGCACTGGCTCGGGAACCGTGGCACGTCCGTGGACGCCCTGGCCGCGCAGGTTCGGACGCTGGTTGGGGGGCAGGCATGAGCCTCTACATGGAGCACCGCCTCATGGAGCGCGACGTCGAGACCCCGACGGTCGAGGTGTCCGCCCTGGACACCCACATCGTCGAGGACGGAGACGCCATCGAGGCCCGCCACCTCCGCACCGAACACGCCGCCTGCTTCTGCGAGGACGGCCGCCACCGCAACGAGGACCACGACGACCTCCAGCGCGAGCGACGCCCCAAGCCCGCCGCCGCGCACCGCATCACCGCCCACGTGTACGCGTACTTCACCGAGGAGCAGGACGCATGAGCACCGAGACCCACTCCGAGCTGACCGGCCAGCCGCTGTTCACGACCTGCTCGTGCACCGACGGCGGACACCGTGACCCCCAGGCCGCCACCCGCGGCCACATGTCCGAGGTCTTCGCCGGGATCATCGCGGGCAACACCGGCCGCCACGTCATCCCGATGACCGAGCTGGCGGTGGCGGCATGACGCCGCCCCGCGACGGGAACCGCGACTTCCGGTCCGACGACCCGCTGCTCGCCGGCGCCCGCGATCTGAACGACGCCGAGAAGGAAGCCGTGCGCGTCGAGACCCACCGGTACGCCAACGGGGACGCCGTCGTCGAGGCCGACCTGAACCGGCAGATGGGAGCGGAGAAGTGATGAACGACACCCCCTGGTACGAGCAGGGCGTCTGCCGCACACGCTCGGCACCGACGGAGGACACCGACCCGTTCTTCCACCCCGAGGGCGAGCGCGGGTCCGCCAAGGAGCAGCGCATCTCGGCCGCAAAGGACATCTGCGCCACCTGCCCCGTCATGGCCCAGTGCCGCGACTACGCGCTGGCCAAGGGCGAGACCTTCGGCATCTGGGGCGGCATGTCCGAGGACGAGCGGGCAGCACTCCGGGCCGGAGGCTCGGGCGGCGCAGGTCGGTGGCTGCACGTCGAGCCCTTCCGGTTCGCGGGCACCAAGGTCGAGCGCATCTTCCAGCCCGAGGTCGTCCTCGGCCACCTCAACCAACTGGCCGACGCAGGCTTCACCGTGACCGCCATCGGGCGGGTCGCCGGCGTCCACCCCGAGACTGTCCGTGGGCTGCTCACCGGCACCAACAAGCAGCTCTACCGCGCGACCGCAGAGAAGCTGCTCTCGGTCCATGTGCGCGAGGCGATGGCCGCATGAACACCCTCCCGAGCCCCGCGGAGTACGAGCGCATGAGCCAGGCCGCGCGCCAGGAGAGGCTAATAGCTCTTTGGAGATTCATATCGAAACAACTTTCCACGTGACTGCATCTTAGAAAATCTTCACCTTTTTATCTGACACGTGGTCAAATATCTTTTCAAAAGCTTTGGGCGGGAGTGTTCCTTCCACGCTCCCAATTGGAATCTTGTGGGGACCACAAGACTCACATTCGCAAGGATAAATAGAGGACAGAGCGCGAGCGACAAAGTACGATAGGAAGAAGGATTTGACGACCGAAGAGAGAGTTTTGAGGAGAAGCAGAGGAGAGTTACGAGAGCTACTGCGAGCCTGAGAGTGAGAGTTTCTGAGTTAAGAAGAGTCTGAGAGAGATAGCTTGGTGCAGAAAGGTGAGAGAGAAAGAGAGAGAACATAGTATCAGAAGAAGGAGAAGAAATCTGAGAGAAGAGAGGGTCTGAGAAGAAGCAGAGTTGGTCTCGACTTCTGGATCAGATCTAGAGTCGAATTGCTCTAGAGAGAGAGCTACATTTGTTTTGTCTTTGTTAATTTCTTCATTCTTTTGATTTGTTCTTTGAATCTGTAAGCTGTGTAATCAACGGTCCAAGCTGTGAGGCAGCGGCGAGGAATTGTTCCTCGGTCAGCAAGTTGTGTTGCTCAACGGTGAGGCTCTGTTTCTCGGTTCAGCAAGCTGTGAAGCTCAGCAGATTGTAAGCTATGTATTTGGCAGATTCAAAGCTGTGGTTCAGTAGAATCCTCACTCCATTGAGTGAGGGTGGACATAGATCTCAGGATTGAGATTGAACCACCTTAAAAATTGCTTCGTCTCATTTGTGTGATTGCTTGCCGTGTCTTGATCTGCTTGGTAGTCTCTCTATCTCATATCTACCTATTGATTGATAACTCATTGGTATATCAAAAGGCGTAGTTGGAAGGATAGGTTACGCCTATCTGAAAAACTGCCCCTTGCGTGAGGAGATTCTTGAATCGAACCTCTGCCAAGTACCATACTGTGTTGTCATTTTGGATACTAAACTAGCTGTTCAATGTTATTTGACGATCTATGTGAATGATTTTTATTCTTCATTTGATCTCTTCGATGTTTGCTTAGTTTGATTTTGAAGTTTAGTTCAGCAAGTTTAATTCTGCATTTTACTTTTTGCTGTGTAAGTGTAATTTGGGGTTGATTTATTCACCCCCCCTTTAGATCAGTTGTTCACCCATCCTGTCATGTGGTATCTGTGCCTAACTCTCCTTAAGGACCTAACATCCTGGAGAGATCTGATGAAATGGATGCTAGAGGACTTACAACTGAGGGTCCTTCCGTAAGTAAGTCTCCATTCTTCGATGGAACTAATTATGCATATTGGAAGAATCGAATGTAGGTTTTCTTAAGAGCTAAAGACTATGAGATCTGGAAGGTGGTCAACCGAGGTCCATTCGAGCTTCCCAAAGATGAAGATGTCTGGACTCGAGACCAAATTCAGAGATCAACTCTGAATTGGAGTGTGATAAACGCTATTCAATGCGCTCTACATCCCACCGAGTTCTCCAGAGTGTCGTCCTGTTCAACAGCAAATGAAATGTGGGATAAATTGGAGGTAATATATGAGGGAACATCTCAGGTACAAGAAACAAAAGCAAATATGCTAGTATCTGAGTATGAAGCTTTTAAGATGAAATCTGATGAAACCATCTCTAAGATGCATGCTAGATTGATGGTGCTTACTAATAGTTTGAGGAGCTTAGGCAAGGTCTACAGTGAATACGAGCTGGTCAGGAAAATACTTAGATCTTTGACACTGATCTGGCATACAAAGGTCACTGTAGTGGAAGAGTCTAGGAACCTGGCAACTACCACTGTCGACGAACTCATCGGTTCTCTTATGACATATGAACTGAATCTCAAGAGGGTCGATGATTCTGAGAAGAAGAAAAAACCCTTGGCACTTAAGGTAAATTCTAGTGAAACTCATGAAATGCACCATTCTTATGAGATAGAAAAAATACCCATGTGAATCTGAAAAATCATCCACTAGAACATAGCCATATCTATTTCCACTAATGTTTGCAGTCCTGGTTGGACCGAACAGATCCATGTGAACTAATTCCAACGGTCTAGAGGACTGATTTTCAATTCTGCTTTTGAATGACTTTCTAGTTTGTTTCTCTTGGGCGCATGCATCGCAAACTTTGGTGTTTTGTTTGAATGAAATTTCAGGCAGTCCCTTGATCATTTTATTCTTGACTAACTTATGCATGACCCTATAACTGGCATGCCCTAATCTACGGTGCCACAACCATGCCAATTCATCTTTCTTAGCAGACAAACACAAGTCAACATGGGTAGGGTCATCCAGGTCTACCATGTAGACATTGTTTACCCTCCTGCCCATCAATTTAACTGAATTTGAATTGGGCTCCATTATGTTACAGATTTGGGAATCAAACATAACTTTATGTCCTTTGTCACACAATTGACTCATATTAAGCAAATTGTATTCTAATCTTTCTACTAACAAAACATTAATTGGAGGAGCTCTTACCTATCTTACCTGTCCTGATAATTTTACCTTTATTGTTTCCTCCAAATGTCACATGTCTGCCTTCCTTGTCAACCAGTAGGCAGAACTTGTTCCTATCTCCCGTCATATGTCTTGAACAACCACTATCTAGGTACCACTTGTTGTGTACGGCTGCTAGGCATTCCTGCATGACAAGTCACACGGAAAATTTTGGAACCCAAGCATATTTGGGTTCATTCAAGCTGTTTGTTTCCTGTAAGCACTCCAACAAGTATTTGGGAATCCAGATCTATTCAGAATGTTTTTTCTTAGCATTCACTTCGCATTGTGAAGTGACATGATCAGTTTTGCGGCACCTGTTACAATGAAGTTTCTTTAGAGTAGGTAGATCATGATTTTGATTCATTGAATTTGAGTTCTACCTAAATTCCTATTTCTCTGACCAAGTGGCCAATGCGACTGGATCATCCAGATCGACCTGCTAGGTTGAAACCTTTGCTTTGATCTGAATTCATTTGGTTTAGCAGCAGAATGGTAAATTTTATTTCTGTTAATGCCATGAGTCGACTTTGGAGGGGGTCTGAGTCGACTTCCATGTTGCCAGAATTCTGTGGTGTTTCTGTTGCTGTCCGGAGTCGACTTTTGAGGGTGTCTAAGTCGACTTCCATGATTCCAGGATTCTGTGATGTTTCTGTTGTTGCCTGGAGTCGACTTGTGAGGGTGCAGAAGTCGACTTCTCTGGTTCTAGGCATTTCTGTTGCTTGTGTAATGGTTTCTGATTGGCTTGTTTGCCTGGCTTGGTGGAGTTGGGTTGTTCTTCTTGATGTTTTGTGTGGAATGAGATCTGGGTTTTGATTTTTCTAGACCATCTAGATTGGGCTCATGTTGCCTTTGTTTCCTGTTTGGTTTCTTGTCATTTGATTTAATGGTTGATTGGTTATTTGTTAAGTGCTGGCCTCAGATAATTTTTCTGAACCATACATGTTAACAAGATGCTTTTTCTACCTTGAGTCCTGTTCGGCCACAAAGGTGATTGTTTTAAACTAATATTCCTTTTTGGTCATAGGATTGTAGCCTAATCCTTCTTTCTGAAAGTTCACTCTAGATCCTAACATAGCATCTAGATTTTCTCTTCCCTTCATCAATTTTTTCAGAGAATCTTGTTTGTCTTTGAGTTCTTATTGAATTCTTTCAATTTCCTTCTGATGTTGATAGTTAACTTCTTTGACAACATTGTGTTTTTCATTGGCTAGTCTAGTGTCCTCTTCATATCTCCTTCTCTCAGAACAAAAAAAAAGAGAAAAAAGAAAAGATGGGAGCCGGAGCCGCCCGAGGTCATTTCAAATCTTGTCCACCCTGTACGGGGCAAGGGACCAGCCCTCACATCCTCCACTCGGCATCGTCGAGTTACCCACGGGTTTGGGGTGAGTGCCGAGTGAGTTGACCGCCGATTTTGGCCCGTTCACGGTGCAAATTGTGCTTGCAAGATAGGTCCAAGGTCGTGTCACATCACAAAGACTCCCCACTGGTCACAGAATTTCCTGAAGATGAAACGCTGGAGGTGGATCAAGTCCAACAGATCGCCTGGTAGCTATACTTCGACGGAGCCTCAAGAACGGAAACAACCTCATCTGAGCATACCAAAGTGCGGGCTGTGGTCGGCATCATCCTCAAATCTCCAGACGGAGAAGTACTACACACTTCATGCTCCATCAGCAAGCCCTACATGAATAATGAAGTAGAGTATGAAGCTCTGATCATTGGCCTCCAAGTCAGCTTGCAAATGGAAATCAAAATGCTGCAAGTATTTGGCAATTTGCTATTGATCGTCAAGCAAGTTCAAGGACAGTTTGATGTCTGAAAACCTGAGCTACTCTCTTACCACACTAAGGCGAAGTGGCTCATGGAGCAGTTCTACCTCATCGAAATTGGCCACGTCGCCAGAGGAGAAAATGCACAACTTGATGCACTAGCGAAGCTGGCAAGTTCAATGGCAGTGCCGCCAGATGGATCGCTCAACATCCGGGTGATAAACTAGCGCCAAGTGCCTAGCATGATAGAAGAATCAGAAGAGGAAGAATTTGAGGCCGCCACTGCGGAGGCCGTCAGTTTACCCAACTGGAGGGACCCTCTTATCTAGTGGTTTAAATACCAGCAGCTTCCCAAGCAAAGAGAAGAGACAATCAGGCTGATCAGAACAAAGGACTCTTATGTGGTCCGAAATGGGATACTATTCTGGGTCGTGGCGGATGCCAAACAGAAATTACTCCTCCGTTGTCTCTCCACTAAGGAGGCCTGGAGAGTCATGAGGGAGGTTCACGCTAGAATAGCTGGCGCACACCAGGCAAGATCGAAAATGAAGATTGAGATAAAGAAGCTTGGCTACTACTGGCCGGCAATGTTTGATGACTATTGCAGATATGCTAAGTCATGTTAAAAATGCCAGGAGCACGCGATGGTGCCCAGAAGGCCGCCCGTGCCACTGCATCCAACAGTGCCCAGTTGGCCGTTCGCCCAATGGGGATCAGTCATCGTGCCACTACTTGCATCATCCGCGGGGTGTAGGTACATACTGGCGACAACTAATTACTTCTCCCGCTGGGTGGAAGCTATTGCTCTGAAGGAGGTGACCGGGGAAATCGTGGTTAGATTTGTCCGTCGCAACATCATATTCCAGTTCGGCACTCTCGACAAAATTATCTCAAGCAACAGCAGCCACTTCCGCAATTAGAAGGTTTACCGGCTGGCAAAAAAGTACAAGATTGACTGGAGGATGTCAACTCCTTACAACCCACAGGCCAATGGCCTAGCTGAAGCTTTTAACAAGACTCTCTGCACTCTCCTAGCCAAAATTGTTAGTTCCAACAAAAGAGACTGGGAAGAGAAGATGTACGAAGCATTTTGGGTGTACCGGACTGTATACAAGACCCCGATGGGTTGCTCACCTTTCTCTTTGGTATATGGGTTAGAAGTAATTGTCCCCATTGAGTTGAAAATACCCTCCCTAAGGGTCTCAATCCAACACGAGCTAGTCCGTGAAGGGCAAACAAATGTTGAGCAAAGACTCGAAGAGCTATCCAACTTAGAAGGAAAGCAGCTTCGAGCCCAGCAGAATATCCAGATTTATCAGGCCCGGATGGCGCGTGCCTTCGACAAGCTCGTCAAGGAGTGTGAATTCAAGAAGGGTGACCTTGTCATGGTCAAAAGAAGAGAAGTTATGGCTGCCAACCCCAACGGCAAGCTGAATGAGAATTGGCTCAAACCCTATGTAGTCCAGAAGGTCTACGAGGGGAAAGAGAGGAATGTACATGTATAAACTGTCAGCTCACAAAACCCCTTTACAAAATGCCCACACCGATAGGGTGCATTTAACCAACTCCCCAAAAGTAAAAAGAGCAAGGAGTTATAAGCCTCCACTCTACATAAACGTTTTGCCCAAAAAGTCACTTTCTCACAAACAAAAGAAAATAGACTATCTTCTGTTCTCACTTCCCTCCTGAAAGTGTGTTGTTCCTCTCACTCCACAAGCCCCAAAGAGTGGCATACAGGATAAACCACCAGACAATTTTGTGGCCCTTACGAAACCACCTTCGGTGCCACTTGGAAAGGAGCAGCCGGACCCCTTCAAAGTGACCAAGGACAGTTGTAAGCTCTGACCGATGTGCATCCAAATTCCCTTCGCAAAGGGGTAGCCTGTAAATAAATGATTCAGGTCCTCCTCCTTGTCCCCGCACAAGCAACAGAAGGTAGATATGTGCTGAAGAAGTGCTGCCACCCTATCACAGGTGGGCAGCCAGCCACAGGAGATCGTCCACACCAACACCTTCACCTTGAGTGGGCTCTTGGGAGCCCAAATCTAAGGTGTAAAACGATGGCGTTTCCCCCCATCAGAAAGGAGAGCATAAGCCAACTTAACTGAGAGCTGGCCCTCCCTCTCCCATCTCCGCATCCACGTATCTGCCCTGCTACGGGCTGAAGTAAAGTCCAATAGGAAGGTGAAGAGATGTTCTAACTAGTCCATCTCTTCTAGAGTGAGATTGCTCCTGAAAATGGGGGCCTAGATACCCCCGGCCAACTGTGCATAAAAGGACTGAGCCACAAAAGCACACGGTACACTCACAACAGCAAACAACGCTGGAAAGGCCTCCACCAGCGAGGAGTCACCACACCACCTGTCCCGCAAGAACAAACAAGTCTCTCCGTCACCCAAGCTAACCCGAATATTAACTATGAAAAAGTCTACACATTGTAATATGCCTCTCTAAATCAGAGAGACATTATATAGACGGGTCCGGAGTAAGTCTCACACTTTAGACGAGGAGTAGTATCGCTGTCTAATCAACTGAGTCCACAGTCCCCCATCCTCTGTCCCAAGCCTCCACAGCCACTTGCACAGTAAGCCCAAATTGAAAAATCTTATGTTCTTGATGCCCAGACCACCCGCTTCCTTGCTCTAATAGACTCCATCCCATGGAATATCATGCCAACCTCTTGCTTTGCTCCCGCTGCCATGCCAAAAGAATTTGGCCTGAATAGACTCCAATCTCTTAGCCACTGTCTTCGGTACTCTGAAATGGAGAGGAAGTAGATCAGCAAACTATCCAACACAAATCTGCACAGTACCAAACGACCTCCATATGAGAGTATTTTGGCCTTCCATCCTGCAAGTAAGCTCTCGTATCTCTGCACCACTCCCTGCCAATCCCTACATCAAAGAGGTCCTGGGGATAGAGGAAGGCCAAGGTAAGAGAAAGGGAACATCCCAATCTTGCAACTAAAGATGTGAGCTGCCCTCCTAATGGTTGGCTCTTCCATATTGATCCCCGCCATGTGGCTCTTGTTGTAGTTCACCTTCAGCCCAGTGATATCTTGTACCATCTCCAGCATCAACCTGGCATCAACTAGCTGTTGCTCCTCATCGGGTGAAAAGAGAATAGTGTCATCCGCATACTACAGGTGGGTGACACAACTGTTGGGTTGACTTGCCTGAAAGCTTATAATAATCCCTGCCGCCTCAACTCTCATCCTCAATCTAGTCAAGATTTGAGCCATCGGGACATACAAGAGAGGGGAGAGTGGGTCTCTCTGTCGAAGCCCTCTCCCACTAGGGAAAAGGAGGAGGGTTGCCCATTAATGAGCACAACAAAAGAAACAGACGAGATACACTTCCGCATCCATGAGATCCATAACTGATCAAAACCCATCTTAGTTATTACGATTTGTTAGAAGTTATCTTCTGGCAGAGTTGGTCCGGTGCTGTTGTCAGCGTCTGGCTTGCCGGGTGTGAGCTGGTGGAAGCTCAACGTTGGTTGCCCTTGGTGCAGGGTGTGAGATCGATCAGCGAGTTGTGAAGTTGGCATTCGGTTGGTTCGTCAGGCGTGGACGTTCACCGGTGGTGTTGGTTTTCGTGGTGAGGAGTGTGTTTTTTCGGTGATTGTGGTTGGTTTTGCATCGGTTGAGGTGACGCCAGACTTGTACTTCTTGCATGTGCCTGCTCTGCTGCTCGATGTGTCTTGGGTTGTGAGCGGGGCATCGCCCGCGATTATTGTCTAGCTGCGTCCCTCAGGATCGTGGTTTTTACAAATATTGATGTTTGGTTGGGGCCCTGACGGCGTTGTCAGTTGGTCCAGGCATTCTCCCCTTGTCGCTTAGTGGTTGTCCTGAATTTCGAGGATGTAATTCTTTTAAGGGGGGAGGACTGTGATGTCCCGAATCTTTATTGGGTCTTATCAGATCCTATTTTCAGGTCTTGGATCTATTTTCTCAGAGTGTCTGACTCTGTTGTGTCTGAAATTACATTCCGGACACATTTCGTGTTCGGATCGACGCGATCCGGAGTTATTTCGGAGGCCTGGAGGTGTTTTGCAGCTTTTCCGCATGTTTTTCCATTTTTCGACTCGGGTTGCGGCAAATCCTGCGGAACTCCGCTGCGGGTGAATCGGGTCGTTCACCCAAGCGTGAGTGGTATCGTTGCGATCGGTGCGTTCCGAGAATCGTGAAAACGTGATTTTCTATTTTCTGATATTTTTATGAAATATCAAATTTTTTCTATTTAAATCTCAACCCTCTCTCTCCCCTCTCATTTCTCACCCTCCCTTCTCTCTCTCGTTTCTCGACCATCTCTCGACCTCCCTGTGCGGGGCACGCGATCGTGCGGAGCTGGCTGAGGAAGGGACGCGTTGGGGAGATCGAAACGTGGGATGGAGCGGCGGTTGGAGCGTGGCGTGGCGCGATCCCTCGGTGGATTCCGAGAAGGCGTCGTTCGTGTTCCGGGCGATTTTCGGCGTGGTTTAGTCGCTTTGGCGGGCGAGATGTTCGGTGGAGGTAGGGGGGTGGTTCCCTAGCGCGCGTACTTCATTTTTTTCGCAATTTCACGCTTTACGGTGTAAGAACGAACGAGTTCTGGCTCGTAATTTTTCGAGGTTCGTAGGCTTCGCCGAAAAACGGTGACGGTTTTGCGACCAGTTAGTGTCAATGAACTCCTTGGAACGTCGGCGTTCCATAGTCACTGATTTTGTCTCGATTGGCGGTCCCGTTTGACCGTTAGGAGCCCGGGAAGTCCGGATGCTCCATTTGGGTCGATTTGGTAAAATCGCCCGTTTCTCGCCGTTTCTCAGCCGATCTGGCTCCAGATCGAGTCTATGGGTTTCCCTGTGCGATTGTGGTTGTATCCCCTTCGTTTCGGCACGAATGGGGCGTGGGAAGGCCAAGATCGGGCCAACCCCACGGGTGGTTCGCCGTGAGGATGGACGGTCGAACCAGGTACCGTCCATCCCCATGGGCGGCCAGCCACGGACCGTTTATCTCCCATTGGTTTTGGGGTTGAGCAGTCTATCGTGTGACCGCTCAAGGTGGTATGGCCAGTGAGGGTCCACCCATCTTCCCCTCTGCGGCCAGCTTCCAGCCGCCTATGTTTTTCATTGGGACGTGCGGCCAGGTCCTGACCGCATATCCCTGTTGACCCTGGGTCAACATCTGTGTGTCGGTGGGGTTGTGTGGCTTGGTCAAAGTCACATTGACCGGCATTGTAGTAGGTCAGTTGGCTTGTGCGACCGACCCTTAGCCGCACAATGCCTTGGGTGGCCGAGCCCTGACTGTCCTTCCTACCCTTGGGTTAGTCTGATTAAAGCCTTGTGCGGCCCATCCCTGACCGCATGTCCTTCGTGCGGCTTGTTCCCAGCCGCACATCCCTTGACCGGCCCAAGATGAACCGCCCATGTGCCAGTCTAACCTGGTGTTTCCATTTTGGCCGATTCGAGTCCCAGGTGTTGGTGTTCTCGACTTGTGCCACTCTGTCTTGGTGCCTGTGCGGTGAGGGTTCCCCGTGCGTTATCGGTTTACTTTAGTGGGTTGTTCCATGATCGTTTGAGTGTCGTGTTGGACTCTGATCGACCCGGTTGTGACCCAGTGGTCGACTTTTGGTCTCGTGAGCATCCCGGACACCCCGGAGGTTTCGTGTCCATGTTTTGAGGTGTTCGTGGGTCCCGTGTTACTGTAGTTTCAGACCTAGGGACTAGACTAGATTGACGGTGTTGTGCCGTCGCATTCAACGATCTTGACCCCGAGTCTCGTGACTCAAGGATCGTTGAGTTAATAGGTCTAGTGGGCTGTCTAGAGTTTGATGGCCTCGAGCCATCGGTTACTTCGCGTTACTCGCAATGGGTGCGTGCATGGTTTTCTGTGTTCACGTCAGTGACCCATCCACTAGTCGTAGCTTCCACGGCACGCGTGTGTCGGTCCACCGGGAGCACTAGTGTGGCATACCCTAGTTAGACAGTGAGTAGGCTGGTTACCGTAGGGCCCCCGCGTACCGCCGAGTCTGGGCCGGTGGGGGAAATGCCAACTAGAGGACAGGCCTAGGGCGTATGGTCTGAGTGTGCATACGAGGCTGAGGGTTCGGACCTGTGCTGACGAGCGTGACCTCAGCTAGTCCTTATTTGTGGTACTTCTGGTTACTTGGTGTGTCCTTGTCTCCGCCTAGGGCGTAGTAGCTGGACACTTGTGACGTGGTGTAAGATGTCAGGGGACGCATCCGGTCGTTCTTCTAGTGGGCAGTGCTCCCGTTACGTGACGTGAGTTGTCGTGTCCCGGGTTTCCGTTTCTCGTCTGCTAGATGGGGTTTCGCGTGTTGTTTCGGGAGCGTTCCCGTAGCCGAGGTCTGGGGTTTCCAATGAGCGTCACCGAGAGTTCTCCCTCGATGGCCTAGAGTTCACGACAGCAAGGTCGTGACCGTGTTTCTGGACCGTGTGGTTTAGGCTTGGACCCTTCAGAGAGGGCATGTCTCTGCGACCGAGGCGTCATGGCATTTTCCTAGTAGTGTGGTTAGGGTGGTTCGTGTCTGGTTGTCCCTCGATCATGGCATCGAGACGTCGGGTGCATGACTTGGTTGTCCCCCGACAGGAGACCGAGTCATGTTTTCTGTTGCCGGTAGGAGTAGCTGTAGTGTCGAGTTTTGACCGGCCACTGGGTTGTTGTTCCTGCCATTACTGTTGTTCCTTCTGCAGCTAGCGTAGCTTTCCTTTCCACTGTTACTTTCTCGGTTGGGGTTCCGCAGGATCCCTACTGAGCCAGTGATAGGAGGCTCACCCTGATTTTCAGGTGTGACGGTTCTTCCCGAGATTCAAGGGAGCGGCGTGGAGGTTCCTAGTTGTCAGCCTGCCGGGCGGGTGTTCACTTGGCATGCAGTACATTTTACTATTTTAGACTGTACTTTCTGTTGGACTGAACTCTGTTGTAGTTAGTTATTTATTTCTGTTATTATATCTATTGTCCTGCTTTATTTTCTATTTCTATGTACACCACACCTATCCTTTTATCCCTTCCGAGTCTCCGGGCTCGTGGGTGGCGGGCCGAGGTTCGAGTCGCGCCGGTTCCTTTCCGGTACTCGGATCCCGGGTCGTCACAGAGAGCCAGGTAGGCATCCATGCTAGCGCACGGGGGAGTGCTCGCCCTTCCAAGGGAAGGACGAGGGGACCACTCCACCGTGCGGGACAGACTACCAAACGGTCTGGCTCGGGTGTCAGAAAGGGATGGCAATGAAAGTTCATTTATTTGATGATCCAGACGTGAGGGGGGGTCCACATCAGAGGTAAAGTTACCACCCCGAGGGATGGAGAGAGGAGTTTGCTCGTCAGTGCCAGTAGGGTGCCGAGGCTGATGTGATTTATGTGTTTCTTGAGATATTCGTCGACACCGGGACAATGCCTATGCAAGAAAGGGTTTAGTCCCTTGACCCAAGCGAAAGGCTCGGGCAGGGTGTCTATCTATTGGCGTCGCCAGGGTGACGGGGCCAACGAGGTCCATCTGGTCTCTTGATCTCTTGAGGTGTTCGTCGGCACCGGGATAGTGCCTACGCAAGGAAGGGTTTAGTCCCCTGACCCAAGCGAAAGGCTCGGGTAGGATGTCTACCTGTTGGTGCCGCCAGGGTGACGGGGCCAACGAGGTCCATTTGGTCTTTTGGTCTCTTGAGGTGTTCATCAGCACCGGGATAGTGTCTACGCAGGGAAGGGTTTAGTCCCCTGACCTAAGTGAAAGGATCGGGCAGGATGTCTGCCTGTTGGTGCCGCCAGGGTGACGGGGCCAACGAGGTCCTTTTGGTCTCTTGGTAATCTTGCCAACATGAGGCGGTGACTCAAGGAGGGAGGCTATCCCTCCTTCTTTATCTCTCTCTCTTTTCTCTCTTTTTTTTCTTTCCCCTTTCCTTGATAGTAATATGGAGATGAATGATGTAGTACAATATTGAACTTCTTACAGAGGTCCTGGAGCTCTTAAGAGACGAACTGGGGCCCATTATCGGTGACGATGTTGCGTGGCACTCTGAACCGCGAGATGATATTCTTCATGATAAAGCGGCACACTGTGGTAGCTTTGATCTCTGTATACGCTTCCACTTTAGCCCACTTGGTGAAGTATTCAGTGGCAGTAAGGATGAAGGATTTCTACTTGATCTGAGAATTGGGATCACCTAGCGGGCCTACAATGTCGAAAGCCCACATGGAGAAAGGCCAAGGAGCAGAGAGAGGATGAAGAGATGAAGTAGGAGCATAGATTTTATCAGCGTGGAGTTGGCATTTAAGACACCTCCAGACGTAGAGGGAGAAATCTTCCTCTAGAGTGGGCCAATAGTAACCCTGCCTAAGGATCTTCTTCGCTAGAGCCTGGCCATTGACATGACCTCCACACTCACTTGCATGGGATGCCTTGGCCACTTTCCAAGCTTCATCATCATCTAGGCACCTTATGAGCATTCCATTGAGAGCGTGCCTGTACAATTCTCTGACAATGATAGTGTATTTCGAGGAGGCTCTTCTAATAGCCTTACGATGTTCGGCGCTTGCCCCTTCTGGGAATGATCCATCTCTGCAATACAGCTCGATTTCGTGATGCCATGGCAACTCTTCTTCTTCCAAGATCTCTTCTAATTCTGACAAAGAGACTTCCTTCAGATCTTTCTTCTCAGTCTTCGCTTCTACAGTCTTCCTACGGTTGTCGTACCAAGGATCCTGAAGAGAGGGAGTGTCTAACCTTTGGATGATGATAGTCTCAGTGCTCCAACTGAGAGGAAAAGATAAGGAGGAAGCGAGCGACGCCAGTGCATTGGCAAGGATATTCTAAGATCGCGGAGTATGGATGTAGATCAATTTGCAGAATTGCCTAGCCAAGAGAATGACTAGATCTTGATATGGCATGAGCTTCGGGTCACGAGTGCGGCATGTGGACAACACTTGGCACAGAACAAGCTGAGAGTCTCCTACAATGTTCAAGTAACACGCGCCATAGAGATATGCATGTTTCAATCCAGCCAAGAGAGCTTCATACTCAGCGATGTTGTTGGTAGCAGGAAAGCAGAGTTGATAAGCGAGGGGAATCGTCACCCCTTCGGGAGTGAGGAGAACAACACCTATCCCTCGGCCTTGCAAGTTGAGTGCTCCATCGAAGTGCAAAGACTAGAAGGGATGATTGGTAAGGACAGAGAGATGCTCATCAGGGAACTCATCCTGAATAGAGTCAGTGCAGGGAATAGGAAGATGGGTGAGGTGCTCAGCGATGGCATATCCTTTGATTGCCTTCTAAATGACAAAGGTGATGTCAAACTGAGAGAGGAAGCTTTGCCAGAGAGCTAACCTATTAGAAAGGATAGGTTTTTCAAAGAGATAGCAGATCGGGTCCATTCTAGATATCAACCTAACCTGGTGGGCTAGGAAATAATGCTTCAGCTTCTGAGCTAGCCATACTGATGGGGATTGGGGATCCGCTCTGATTCCAAGTAAAGGGATTGGAGTATGCAAGGATGAGATCCAGAGGGGGGTGAATGGATCCCAGTGAGAAATTTTTATGGAATTAAAAGTTAAACGTACTCTTACTGATTTAAAACAAATAGCAAAACTCTGCTAAGAGAGAAAACCAGCAAATATCACTCTGATGAAGAAAGTGCTCACTCAACCAATTAAAGTACTTGGTAGAGGTTTGATCTAAGATCTCCTCACGCAAGAGGTGACATTCCAGATAGGCCTGACCTATCCTTCCTGTCATGCCTTTTGATATACTGATTGGTTGATGAAGCACTCAGATCATTAGACTGTAATTGCATTCAGAATTGTAAACTAAAAGACAATGTTCCTAATCACATTAGAACAAGTTGTGGATGAATTCAAGCATCATTATAGATTTGCAAATATGCACATGCTTTACTCAGTTTTAGCCCCTTTGATAGGTGGCACCCACGTTCTTCAAACCGAACGACATCACAACATAACAATACGTGCCCCAGGGCGTAGTGAAGGAGGTTTTCTATTGATCTTCGAGAGTGAGATGGATTTGGTTGTATCCTAAGTAACCATCCATAAATGACAAGGCTTCATAACTGGCGGTATTGTCCACCAAACCATTGATGTGAGACAGCGGGAAGTCATCCTTGGGACATGCTTTGTTTAGATCCCTAAAATGGATACAAATGCGTAACTTTTTATCCTTCTTGATGAGAGGGACAATATTTGCCATCGATTGGGGATATAAGATGACTCTAATAAATTTGGCCTTATGCAATTTGTCCACTTCTTCCTTCATTCTTAAGGCCAAATGGGGGTGAAATCTTCTTAGTTTTTATTTAACGGGTGCTACCCCTCGTTTAAGCACTAGACAGTGTTCCACCAAGGAGGGGTCAAGACCCGGCATGTCCTGGTAAGACTAGGTGAAAGAGTTGCCATACTCCCTCAGGACCTTGATTAAATCAGCTTCGACTTCTGGAGGGAGATTAGTGGCAATAATAATGGGACTGGGGTCCTTGTTAGTTCCCAGATTTACTTCCTTCGTAGGTTCATCCACTGCCGATGATGGCTCATCGAACCTCTTCAGACCTTGTGCAAATAGGTCGGCAGTGTCATCTACGCCGCTGTCTTCATAATCAACCGGGTCCTTCTCATCCATGACTTCATAGACTCCTAATCCGTCATCGCTCCACACCCCATCTTGTTCCTCATCGTCTTCTATTACAATCGCCATAGCTATGAATTTCGGACACTTTAGAAGAGCAAGACATCGCTGAGCTAGATCTTGTAAGAACCTATCAGGAATGGATTTAGAATGTCGGGCTAGCAGGCGCGACTCAGGTGAGGATGGGTTGGACGACCTAGAATAGGACCCTACTTCTCTAGACCTAGACTCTACTTCCCTAGAGTTGACGGACCCTACATGTAACCTAGGAGAGAGGAAATCTACTGGGAGGGAAGTAGGGGCCTCATGCCCTTGGAAGGAGGACAGATCGAAGATAGCGTAATCTTCCATCGAAATCTCCATTTCAAATTTGACATTTTTTTTTGAGATCAGTGGAGATTGTACAGCAAGATGGAGAGGAGGGACGAGGAGGTGGAAGCACGAGGGGATAGATGGATGGACAAAAGATGTCGAGAAAAGGGTCAGAAGAAGAGAAGAATGGAGTAGAGAGATAAGTCGGTTGGTAATGCCCACATGGACAATTCACAATTAGAAATTCGGCTGGCATCTCAAGCAAAAATGGAACTGAGAATGGTAGTGAATCAATCATAATGGGAGGTGCACAGGGGATGAAACTTAGCTTTTGAAGGAGAGACATTAAATGGAAAGGAGACCAAGTAAAAATAACAAGCGAGCTCACCCTCTCTTATGAACGGTAAGCTTGTTTCTTCGGCTTGTATTGTACAAGCTGTACTTCCTGATTCTTCTGGCAGCAATCTTCTTCCTGGAATATCCTGGCAAAGGCTTGACTGAAATCAAGCATGTCATCAATGGGCCCCTTTGGCAGCAGTGGTGGGCCTACAACTGTACAAGCTGTATTTCCTTTCTTGGGCTATCTTGTCGGTGCTTTCAATGTATCTGACTGGAGAGGACCTTTTACAAAATGCTAGTGGTAATCCCAGGTGAGTGGTCCTGAGTCACCCAAAGCTAACAATGCAGATTCTCAGTAGTCGAGACCCCGTCTACTCATTTTCTTTCCCTTGGGGTTCGATTTGGTCTGCCCCTAGAGTTGTGCACCGAGGCCTCTCCCCGGTTGGTAGCCTAGTTTCAATATAATAAGACTAGCTGGGGTCGCACTCGTCAGTGCGGGTCTGACGCCCCCAACCACGTGTGTACACACAGACCATGCACTCTAGGTCAGATCCTCTAGCTGATTTTCCCCCAAGTCCAGACTCAGGCTACAAAGACGAGGGGCCCTACGATAACCAGCCTAAAAACCATCTCACCAGGTCAGCTCCCCACCACTCGCAAGTGGGTCCGCACACCTGTGCACAGGAAAGCTATAACTAGTGGGTAAGATCACTCGAGAGAAGGATTCTCTGAAGAAACCGATGAAATACGGATAGGCTACACACAAGTCCATCACACATAGGTCAGAACACGGGGTGGCATGATGCCACCAAACTGTGGATAGTCAACTAGACCTACTAACCCAACGGTCCTTGAGTCACATGACTCGGGTCAAGACCATTGTACAGGACAGCTCCATACTGTCAATCTGCCTTAACCCTAGGGTCAGAAACCATGGTGAAATAATCCTTAAGGCGGCCCAAAACCTCTGGGTTAATTCCCTTTGCAAGGGAGACCAAGGAATCCCCAGTCCCAGGCTAGGTCACAAGATGCTTGGTCAAAGACCATACGCATGGCCCAGACAAAAATCACTTTCCGGAGAAGCTAACAACGTGCAGGAATAGCCCTCCACACTCATGCCGATACACAGCGACTCGATTAACCATAACACAAAAGTCCAGAATACAAAAGGGTCACTCAAACCTTTAAAACTCATAGGCACTCTAATCGAGGTAAAATGGTACCTCTGGACACCCCAAAATACGGTCACAGTACCCCTGGGATGTCCGGGACATCCACAGGGTCATAGGTCGACCATTGGGTCTTAACTGGGTCGACCGGGGGCCGAAACAGTCTAAAACTCTGTATTTCAGTTGACCAACTTGCATGGGTCGGTCGACCAAACTAGTCAGTTCGGTCGACCAAACTAGGCAGACTACCCTTCTTGATGCAAGGGCAATCAGTTGATCGATTTGTCCAATCGATCGATCAATTCCGGTGATGCCTCGACAGAACCCCATCCGAGGGGCCTTAAACCACTCCCCAATCACCTCGGGTGATGGGAAAAATATGGGGAAACTATTCCCCATCTTCTAAACTACCGAGAGGGCGTGTTTAAACCACAAAAATGCGATCGAAACGGTAGATCTTTTGCTCACCCCAAAATCATGCTTTTAAACCTCCGACGTGAAATAAACTCTCTCGGCTCACCTTGGCCTACCAAATCCATGGGAAAGGAAGTACAAGGGCCAGGGGACCATCCCCCTACCTCCACCGAAGATTTTTTGCGCCGAGATCACTGTTTCATTACGAAAACATCACACGAACCTCGCTGGCACCCCGAACTCACGAAAGGGAACCTCCATGCCACCGCCCCTCGATCCGCACTCCGTCCTCGCCGATCCTCGCCTGTCGATTCGTTCCTCGGTGTTGTTTACTCTGGCAGTCGTGTCTCTTGCCTTGCGAGACGTAAGTGACATTGCCTTGTTTCAGAGGTGTCGGACTTGTGTTCACTTGTGGTCGTGCTCACTCTTGAGCGTGTATCCGTGACAACAGGCTGACGATGTTCCTCTGAACTCTGTTTCTCATGTTTGGTGTCTTTAATTGTCAGGGTATTCTTCCCTACCTTACCCTTCTTGGTCCTTAAATTTCGAGGATGAAATTTCTTAAAGGAGGGGAGGACTATAACACCCTAGATCTGTGGCGGATCTTTATTGGGTCCTGCTAGATCTTTATTGGGTTTTCGGATCCTTCTAGAAGAGTTTCAGACTACTTTTGTAGCTCTAGAGTTGAGAACACTTCGACCGATTTACTCTTCAGTTCCTCGACTCGTGGTCACTGCAGTCGCATGGTACTCTTCGCCAGGATCGTTTCGGCTACTTTTGTGGATTTTTAGCCCTTGGTTAGGTATTTCTTCATGCCATTCCATCTCAATTCATTTGGTCACCTGTCAAGAATAAACCAACACGTATGTCAGTCATATGAAGGTGAAAACAACACAATGACTTATAGTGTTAGCCATTATCAAAACCATGAGATAAAAATGACCAATAACCACAGGGGCACAACACTGACTTTGCATAGACTTACCTATGTGCAGCAACAAGCTTGCATGGACCTTGTGTTTGTAGGGATGGGACATGCATGGACTTGCTATGCTATGCTACCGTGATGGAGTTAGGTCTGCACGGACTTGTCCTCAGACCTAATAACTCAGCCTTAACACATAACATGCATGGACTATGGATATGTAGCAAGTAAATCTCCACAGACTTCACAAACTCTAGTAATAGCACAAGGAAGAATGTACTCGGGCTTTGTATTGCAAACCGAATATGCATTGGCCTTACCTGACTGACAGAGGGAGTATGCACAGATCTTTAAAATGCAGTTGTTGGCTCGATCAATTTGACCAGTTGATCTTATGTCAACTTAGTAGCGTTGACTATCCTACGTTGACTTTTATTATAAGCACATTTCGCAGTCATAAAAGCTTACATCATGGTTATATAAAGAGTGACTCATAATATTGACATTATCAAAACCATAGGGACACAACAGTAGCAAAGAAGAGAGGCTATCCATCGACCTGTGCACCTACATCTGCGGAGTGAAAAGAAAGGGGTGAGGGAGAGAAGAGAGTGGGAGAGGTGAGGGTTTAGGGGGAGAGGAGCCTGTGCTCCATTCTCCCCTCCCATTTTCTTTTTTTATGTTCTTCTTTTCTCTTCATTCACCCTTCCTTTTTGCTTTAAATATGATGTATGCTCCCCCTGTACTTCATCGCTTTGACAGAGAATGAAAAGAAATCCCAACTATTTCAGATGATATGGGCTTGATTTTTTCTATCTCCTTCCTTTAACTTGAGCAGTCCTTCCTTGTTTTATAATGTAGGCCACTGTGCTTAATGGACATATGATACCCTTTCCTTTTCTTTTTTGAGTCCAAGATCGATCACCCTCTCACTCACTCCCATGAGTTGTGAGAGCTCTATCACTTCTCCCAAACTCCTTAGAGTCAAACGTCTTTGTTCGCTTTCTTACGGTGATCAACCCGGGCCTCCGAGACTCGATTCTTCATAGCGTAGTCTCCAGGGTGCTCCATTCAAGAGGTGAATAGAAATGGCCACACGATGGCCAATAATAAAAAAATTGTGTCCTGAAGCATCGGATACTACTGTAAATGGGTCACTGAAACCCCTCGTAGGCTTGTCCTCTGGGTTACATACCCAACCTGGGTTTGTGGGTAGCCGCTCTCGGCTTACCCATGACTTTCGAGGCCATCTCGGACTTGTTCATGGGTGAGTCTCTATTTTACATCCCACAAATCCTGGGTCCTGGAGAGGTGCTGCCAAAATTCTGCTAGGAATGCCGTTAAAGAGAGAAATACATGTCTCAATAATGATAACCATAAGAACATCAAGATGAATAAGAATACCCCCGTGCCAACAAACATCTTTGCACTTCTGAACTTAAACGCACGATGAATCCCTCTTCAAACATAAGCATGAATAAAACCTCGGGGCCCTCTGTGTCAACTCCATGGTCCCTGCGTTGACACTTTTGCTCCCCTTGGTTGGCCTTCGAATCGACCTCGTGTGTACATCAAACCCCGCATGCATTTTCTGGTGCATTTCATGAACAAACAAAAAAAATGATGAGAGGAGCTCCATGGGTCCTACCCAAACAAAAGGGAAAGGCACAAGCATACCTTATGCATTGAACTTTATGCATCATAAGCACAATAGACCTCACATATGCCTAATAGACCCCCCACAATCCACTCTACTAAATGAACAAACAAAAAATTTGCCCAAAAGCCTGAAGAAA
This sequence comes from Amorphophallus titanum, assembly GCA_024336825.1. Classification (NCBI taxonomy): domain Eukaryota; kingdom Viridiplantae; phylum Streptophyta; class Magnoliopsida; order Alismatales; family Araceae; genus Amorphophallus; species Amorphophallus titanum. Next base: position 15,226,270 of record JANBPO010002057.1, on the reverse strand, counting down.
AAGAGTCTGGAGATGCCGATCTTGAATGAAGCTTAAATCTCCACTTGATTTTCACTTACTTGGCCTCAGCTTTATCTTGAAAAGCTTGATCTTTGATGAAGAATTTATGGATGAATCATTATTCACGTAGTGCTTGCAGTAGCTCTCTTTCTCCCCTTGGTAGCTTCCCCTTGATTCCTTGAGTCATTAGGGTTTCTTAGCCCAAAGAGGTATTTTTATAAGTCTTGGGCTGGTCAAAGAATGTCTCAAGACATAGATCCATATTTTCTGGCAAGTTTGGAGGCTAAAGGACTGAAAAGTCCACAAGAGAGGCTTTGAACATGTTGGAGAAAACCAAGTCAAAAATGGGGACTTCGAAGGGTTTGGTCAACCGAAATTTTCAGTCGGTCAACTGGACTTTTGTAGCTCCTGAAACTTTTCAACACTGGAAAATTTGGTTGACTGAAATGCCTCGATCGGTTGACCAAACTCAGTAATTTTTACAGAGTTTGCTTGTTGGAATTTTTCGTCGACCAAACCAACTCTATTGGTCGACCGAACTCTGCTTCTTCTGCAAAGTAAGCTTGTTAGCCCAAGAAAACATGTCCAAATAACATGACCTTGTGTTTGAACAATTTTAACATTCATTTGGGGTTCATTTAGCTCAGTTTGTGCATTTTGAAGGCTTTAAACATTTAAGCATTTGACATGACGAAGATTGGCCTTAATCTCGTTCAATGCTCGCTCTTGAGCAGTTATGCACGGCATGAGACGTAAAACACGTCCAAAATTTTGTTATCATCAAAATCACCTAGAGAGACTCAACAATCTCCCCCTTTTTGATGATGACAAAATGCTAGACTATTGAATGCATTAGCATGCCATTGCCATTAAAAAAATTGGAACCTGAATAATCACAACAGTTCGCAAGGCAAATTAAATCCAATCAAAACCCATTATTTAAGCAAACATGCACCAAACCATTCATTCATTTATATTTACTAACACGAATTAAGAAGTGAAATTCAAATCAATAGCCATGCCATAACCAAGTGCTTCATTTCATTCATTTTCATTACACAGTACATGAACTCTTGACAGCCATTCATTTTCATTACACCATACATGAACTCTTGACAGATGATCAAACGACATTGACTTACAAATGCAATCAAATGATATTGACTTACAAATGCGATCAAATGACATTGACATGCCAAATGGATGCAGAATGCAAAGGACGCATACACAAAATGTAATGACTCACAAATTACAACATACATCATGCATAAGATATATGGACCTATACTACCTACTTCTCCCCCTTTGACATTATCAAAAGAGAGGATGGAATACAAGAAAAGTGGACCAAAAATGAACTAGATGACCCAACGACAAACACGAAAGGGGAGGAAACAGAAGGTCCTCAATGGCCGTCTCTAGGAGGCCCTTGGTCTTCAAGGCGGCACTAGATCTCATCAAGAGTATGGTCTTGAAACTTGAGACAGTGCTGAATATTGGCAAGGACATTTCCATGAACCTGGCCATGGTGCTGGATGTCGACAAGGGTGCGGTTCATAAGGTGAAAAGCCTGGCGAGAGTCATCATGGCTAGTGGAGAGAGTGGTCATGTGAGTGGATAGGTTGGTCATCTGGGTGGAGAGGGTATCCAAAACTGGGGAGAAGGTGTCCATCCGACTAGTCATGGTGTCCATAAAAGTGTCAAGTCGGCCAAAGGATGTGTCAATTCAATCCCAAAGTCAGAAAGCTTCCCTCCAAAGGTATCCATATGAGTTTCTAAGCCAGAAAGATGCCTATCAAAAGTCACATAGTCTGCCCAAGAGGGTTGCCCAGCACCCTGAGCAGAGGACTCCCCATAGTGGTGTTGTGACCCCTGGGCACAAGATAGAAGGGAGAATCTTAATGCTGTCTTGTTTTGATGATTGCAACAGGTTGACGTAAGAAAACTTCGCGCCAAGCTTGGCTTCAATGAAGACCAATTTCGAAACACTATAGCAAGCACAATTCGTGTTAACAAACAGACGCACTCACGAACACCTTAGGCGTACCCACAGCGATATGGTAAGACAGGATTGGTACTAGGCGAAGCACTAGCCCAAGGACTTCCTCACGCAAGGTGAATGGCCATTTAATCTACCAAGTCCAGTTTGAGAATAAGATAGAGGAAATGCAAGACAAGCACACTGCACTGTGATTTTTTAGGTGGTTTGATTACTTCCAGCAATCTACGTCCACCCCTCACCCAATCCAGATGAGGCTTCATTGCAATAGCAAGCATGGACAATGTCCATTACACCAGCTGATACACAGCTTGACTGTAACACCCGTGTTTTAAGGGATTCTTAGTGGTGCGGATCTAGATTTTATTCTGAGCATTTCAGCTATTTTTAAGGATTTTTAGGCGGTGACTAGGTATTTAAATGAATTAGTTAAGGTCCCACTAAACCTCTTCCCATTATACCTTCATCGGCCTCCGCCGAGCCAACCACTAAACCTTTTCCGATTAACCTCCCATTGCCGCCACCTCAGCCCTCCATTACCCCTTTAACTCTAAAATCAACTTTGCCTATGTTGTACCTGGATATTTTCCCAGTAAAATGACCAGAAATAAGAGTTCAAAAATTTTCTCGAACACCTTCAAGACATTGGCTATCTAGCCCCCCTGGCAATCCAATGGGCCCAACCAATGGCCCTAACCCATTAGCCGTGGCATACGACGACACCAATAATCAACCGAGATGACTCCCGACCCCTCAGTTGCCGACTTTGTCTGCGTTCTACACCGCCACCCGGGCCAACCCGGGGCCGCTCTGACTATAAGTCGCGCCACGCGGCACTCAGTGGAAAGCCCAGGGGCCTGCCCCAGGACCCCTTCGTTCAACCCCCCAAGGTCAAAGGGAGACCCAACTAAGTCAACCACAGGCTTTAGAGGCCTGCAGAACGCACATACGCCGCACACGCGTGTGTCGGGCATTTTCCCAAACACCTTATGGGCGCGTATATTCCGACCCTTCTACAATAAACCGTGGGCTGACCCGCGGCCCTAGCATACCAACTGGGTTTTATAAAGACCCTCCAGCAAGCCAGGGCCACCCCGACCCTCAGACAAGTGGTGACGAGCCGTTTCCCTTCAGCTCTCGGGCCAACCCGAGGCTACTCTGCTAACTAGCCACGTAACGCGGCACATATCTCGAGGCCATGCCCATGTGCCCAGAACGCCTCTTCTCAGCTCTCACAAGATCACACCCTCAACCCAAGGCCCATTCTAGGGCCCCTCAGCCAGTTATCCGGCCCGTTCAACGATCTGAGGTGTGTCAGGCATTTGCCTGAACACCTTGCGAGCGACAACTACGACGCGACAACAACAGTCCCTACAGGCTAATTCCAACACCCCAGAGCCCCATGTCCCTTAAAGGACACCCTCAGACGATGAAAGAAGACTCCCGGGGGCCATCCCTCGGGGTTGCTGCACGACTGGGGCCGGTTCGCCCTAGGGCGCGGCTGCGCCCCCAGGGAGGGCAAACTCCCTGGGGGCCGCACCCTCCTCCCAGCCTGGAGGCCCCACGGCCTTCCCCAGTCTCGGTTCTGTGCAATAATCCATTCCCGTGCGAGGTTCATGCAAGGATTCGTTCATCGTACCCGTACGTGGAAGGAGCCACGGAGAATACTCACAAGAAGCTACGTGGGCCAACCCTCAGTCAGACATGCGCAAGCGTCTCAGACACGCGCAAGTGTCCACCTATCCTCCCAGAAGACTTGTCCTTTTCTTCTTAGTCAAATTAGAAAGAAAACACATAAAAATAAGGATTTTATTGAGGTGGGGACCGCCCACTCTCTCCCTATGTCCAGCCTGCCTAAACCCCGATAGGTCTATACCTTTTACTTGGTGAGATTGGGTAGAGCCATGGGTAAAGTCAATATAGGATGATGAACCCTATAGTTTGACACACATATTAATTATTTTAAATTCCTTTTAGGATCATGGCCGCTAAGAGAGCTCAATGGCGTAATATGCAAAGGACCATTCAAGGTCTTACACAAGCGCTCCAACAAGTGGCCCAAAGAGGAATAAACTGTGGAGCGGGAGATCTCCACAGAAGCTTTCACAACATGAACCCACCAAAGTTTACTAGCTCATTCGATCCTAATGATGTCAAAAATTGGGTGAAGGAGATTAAACAAATTTTCCATGTGATGCAATCCACGGATGAAGAGAAAGTCCTCTTAGCAACTTTCCAGCTAGAGTGTGATGCGCATTTTTGGTGGGAGTCAGTAGAAGCCACATTGTCACATGAACATATAACATGGGATGAGTTCATTGAACACTTCAACAATACGTATTTCCCCGATCTAGTCCAAGAGAAAAAGGCCGTGAAGTTTGCCGCACTTAAACAATGAAGCCTATCCGTGGCAAAATATGAGGCACATTTTTCGAGATTGTCCCATTATGTATCACACTTAGTGTGTACAGAGAAAATGAAGGCCCAAAAATTTCTAAACGGGTTGAAACCTCAGTACATTACACAATTGGCACCTATGGACGTGCAAGCGTATTACGAAATGGTTAGGCGAGCACAACTATTGGAGGATGCCATGGAGTTATCTGACCGGATCCATGGGAGAGACAAGAAGGAACATGTCATAAGTTCTGGATCGTTCAAGGCACCATTACAAAGAAGAGATCTAATGATGGAGGAGATCATTCTAAAGACAAGAAGTTTAAGAAGAACGATAAGCAATTTGCCATTACCACCACGCCATCCAAGGAGGTCTGCAAGCACTACGACAAGGTAGGGCATAAGGCCAAAGAATGTTGGAGAAGATTGGGATCTTGTCTCCGTTGTGGGAACCGTGACCACCGGATTCCCGAGTGTCCTTTATTAAATGAGCAAGCCAACAACAAGAAGCGCCCAGTGAAGAAACAAGGCCGTCTTCAAGCATTACAAGAGGTAGAGCAAAGTGAAGGCAGAATTGTGGAAGGTACATTAAATATTTGTTCCCAGACCGCTCTTGTCCTATTTGATACCGACGCAACTCATTCATTTATTTCTCAGACTTTTACTGCGTCATTATTTGTGGAACCTATTTTATTAGACTCAGAACTAGTTATTCCACTCCTATTGGAACCGGATCCGAGATTAAATACCACTACCCAAACAGTGAAGTCTTAGTTGGAGGACATAATTTGCCTATCGATCTAGTCTATATGGACATGGAAGAGTATGATGTCATTCTTGGCGCAGATTTGCTATCCACACATAAGGCTATCATAGATTGTTGGAAGGGTCTAGTAACCTTTATCGAACACCCGAAGCTTGTCTACTCTAGTCCCCAGAATCGTGACAAGTTACCCCTCATTTTGGCTCTCCGGGCTAGTAAACTCATAAGAAGAGGTTGCATGGCCTTCCTAGCCTTTGTAACCATAACAAATCTTAAGGGATCAAAGCTAGAAGATATCCGCGTGGTTAGGAATTTTCCCGATGTGTTTCCAGAGGATTTGCCCAGCTTACCCCCAGAGAGTGAAGTGGCTTTCACAATTGATCTTGTCTCTGGTGCTGGCCCTATTTTAAAGGCACCTTACCAAATGTCCCCCGCTGAGCTAAAGGAGTTGAAGGAACAATTAATAGAACTATTGAAAAAATGATCCATTAGGCCAAGTACTTCCCCGTGGGTAGCACCCGTCTGATTTGTCATGAAGAAGGATGGATCGATGAGGCTGTGCATAGATTATCGGTAGCTGAATCAACTCACTATCAAGAATAAGTACCCACTGCCAAGAATTGATGAGATGCGTCCTGTAATGTCGATCAATAGTTTGTGTGTCCTCACAAATTTTTCCCGGGTGGGAAGAACTCGACCCCGTCGAGTAGGGGTCCCGGTCACTCAGGTACCGCTCCAAAAGATCTGCATCTATCATCTCTAGGTCCGCCCGGGTGATCCATGTGTCGTCGGACACTGGCCGTCCCCTCCACCACACCAAGTAGCACTGGTACACTCCACTCTGAGTAGTCGTCACCTGCTCATCTAGTATATGCTCTATTTGCTCACGCTGCTGAGGTAACAAGGCTAGAGGTGGACGCTTAGGGGTGGGATCACTCATAAGGGGGGGAGACGGCTGAAATGACTCACTGGGTATCACTGTCAAGTCCCTATACGCGACTAGATCTGATATGTTGAAAGTAGATCTGATCCCATAATCCTCCAGCAAGTCTACAACATATGCATTATACTCGACTTGTCTCACTACTCAAAAAGGACCGGCACCATGAGCTTGCAACTTCTTCACAGTTCCAGAGGGAAACCGTTTAGACCTAACCCTAATCATGGCGTACTCTCCCTCCTGGAACTCATGATGGTGCTTGTGAGTGTCAGCCAACTCTTTGTAACTTGCATTGCTAGTCTTAATATGATGACGGATGTCATCATGCAAACTCCTGACATATTCGACAAATGACGCAGCTGACTATGACACTCTAACATGCACGGGTAGGGGAAAAAGATCCACTGGCTTCCTAGGTCTACGACCTGTGACAATATCGAATGGACTCATACCCATGGACCTGTTGACAGAATCATTACATGCAAACTCAGCAAGTGGTAACACTAGGTCCCAATCCCCCTATATGATCCCTTACCAAACACCTCAATAGATCTCCCAGACTCCTATCGACTACCTTTGTCTGACTGTTAGTTTGGGGATGATATGTAATGGAGAATTTGAGGTGTGTGCCTAACATATGCCACAATGTCTTCCAAAAATAACTAGTGAACCTAACATCTCGGTCAGACACTATGGTACGGGGTAATCTAAACCTACTCACCACATGAGTTAGAAACAGGCAGGTGACCCGCGAGGCATCCGAAGTCTTCGAACAAGGAATGAAAAGGGCCATTTTAGAAAACCTATCCATAACCACAAAGATAGAATCATGCTTTCGGGTCATGCATGGTAGTCCCAAAATAAAGTCCAAACTAATATCCTTCCACGGGACATCAGGGACGGGAAGAGGCATATAGAGACTAGAACTTTGCTTCCTCATCTTGGCCGTAGCACAAGTACAGCACTGGGCCACGATGTGAGTGACATCGTGCTTCAAGCTTGGCCAATAGAAATGGTGCTCTACTGCCTCAATGGTCTTGTTTTGACCAAAGTGGGTGGCTAGACCCCCCGCATGTAGTTCCTAAATAAGTAAATCTCGAGCTGAAGTCCAAGGAACACAAAGCCTATTTCCTCGAAACAGGTAACCCTCCTGAAGCGTGTACTCACTATAATCCCTCGAAGGCCCAGCCTAGTGAGTGGTAAAGATCTGACCAAAGTCGGGACAATCTACATAAGCCTCTCTCATCTTCTCGAGGCCTACAACCTTGACACTCATGGTGGACAATAAACATCGGCAACCTTATTTTCTATGCCAGCCTTGTGCTTGAGCACAAAGGTGAACTCCTAAAGGTACTCTACCCACTGGTTGTGACGCACATTGAGCTTCTTCTGGGCATGGAGGAATTTAAGAGCCTCATGATCTGCATCGAAGATAAACTCCTGATGTAGAAAATAGTGCCACCAATGCCTCAAAGTCTGGACAACTGCGTAGAACTCCTTGTGTTACGCCCCGAACCGACAGTAGCAGAACGTGTCGTTTGCTCGGAACGTGACAGTTAATAGTCATGAATAATCAAGAGCAATCGCATAAGACCAAAATAATTTGGAACAACCCTTACTAATCTCTTAAATTCCGCTGTGAGATTGTTTGAGTTTGTAATTGGACATAATTTTTAGCAGAGGTTCTATTTACCCCCCCTCTAGAACCGTGTTCCTGCACTAAGGGACCCAACATTACCAAGTCGGACCCAGCAGCCCGCCTCCGGCCCGATAGCCCTTCCGGCTTGCTGCCCGTCAACCCGAGTTTGCTACTCCTAGGTCCTACGTGTATCCCTTTACCTCTTTACGTGGAGTGGGCAATAAAAACCACTATTCTAATTATTTAATTACTGTACATAGGGAGTACGAATCTTGGCCCGGGTCGTCTTCCCCACATCCGGAGCGTGGAGGTATCGTGTCCTCTCTCCACTTTGGCATTTACTTTCCTCGTATATATTTGTATGCCGCTGCAAGTGATAGGATAATTAGTTTGTTATAATTTTATCACCACTGTGAGAGAAAGTGAGACCCGTCCCGTGCCTCGATTCAAGCACGTAAAAAAGTCGGTACTCGTGACTCGTTGCCGATTTCTCAACTGCGCACTTCCGCACGCTTCCCTCACTTAGGGACGTCCGTGAGCTCGTGTCTCTTGGTCCCAAGTTCGCATCAAGTTGGTGTCGAGCCCGCTGTCCGTCCCACATCACGGGCTAGTAGCTCTATTCTCTTGGGTAGCGTTATAGTGGAATGAACCACCGTGTGCATTTCCTCTATCGATCTCCCATTTATAGGGTGTTGTCCTGGAGCGAGGAGCCTCATCCTTTGATAAGGAAGGGCGTCCATAGTAGAGTAACATTTCTCCACTATAGTGGTAGAATTTTCCCATTGGAGGGCGATTATCTTGGCGTTGGCTGGTCCCGGGGTGAGTCTTACGGCTCTCATGGGGCATGCTCGCCTGTTATGGGGTCAAGGCCGACGTCGTGGGGGCAACGACCGGTCGCCAGAGAGTCCACCGGTGATAACTGTGCTTGGGCCATAGCACTTACGCGTTGTAGAATCCAATGCTCTTTTGGGCTGGGCTTACCCTTGGTGGGCCGAGCATGTGTGTCCATCCCTTGGGAGTGCTTATCGTGAACAAACCTTCATGGGCCTATCGTTATTGGGCCATTTCTGGGCCAAACTGGATTTAGCCTCCTCACTTCCCCCCTACTCTCAGCCGTCGAGGACTCTGTAGGGGGCTGAGAGTCGATCAGGAGAGGGTCACTTGGAGTGTGAGACCCGAGGTTGGACTCCTCGTATCGTGGGTGTTGAAAGCTTCGGGGCTGGCTTGGCGCGCAAGGCACTTTTGGCGGTGATAGAAGCCATGCTGGTAATCATGACTCTCGTCTTGTCACGTCTGGGATTCCGAGCCTCTAATGGTCGCCTGACACTATTACAGGTGCCTTTTCACCTGCCTTGCAAAGGGTAGTGCCGGCCCGTCGTAGGTGGTTATAAGGGCTGCTGCATGTTCTCTACTCAGACTCCATCTGCATCCCGCTGGTTGCCGTGCTGGTCGTAGGTGTCCTCCTCCCTTGCCTGGTGAGGATTTTTTCTTCCCTTGCATCTCCCATCTTTCGTAATCATGCCCCCACACAGGGGAGTCCCTCGAGTTAGCTCTTCTTCTTCTGAAGAAGCACCTCACGGCCGAGGTGGGGTGCCGAGCACATCGGGTGCCAGCGCTAGTTGACCTAGTTCCCCACCGTTAGTGACATATAGGGTGCTCCATGGCCTGCGGGGAGCTTTCTAGATTCCCCCCGAGTGTGACATCATCTTCCCATCAGTGGATGATGATATAATGAGTTACCCTTGTGGCAGGATCATGGTCCCGGTGGCCTCCTTCTAGGTGGGCTTCTGCCTTCCAATCCATCCCTTCATCGAGTCTGTCCTCCATCACTACGGATGGCATCCTGGGGAAATAACCCCCAACTCTTATACCATCCTCTGCGGATTCATCTATGCATGTCATAGAGCGTCGGTGGATCCAAGTGTCCATCTGTTCCGGCACTTCTTCCTTCTCCAGAGTTGTTCGGCCGACACCTATTTCACCAATTTCAAGGCTCGCATCCACCAGCATTTTATCCGAGTCTCCCGCACTGCGTCTAACCGCAAGGGTTGGTCAGAGCGATACATATATATCATCAAGTCGAAAGACCACGACGCCTCTGATAGTTGGATGCGAAGAGGCACTCATCCCACCTGGCGTGATACGAGGCCCTCCCTCAGGGCTGAGGATCGCCGAAAGTTGAAGGACATCCTTCGGTATCCTCTCGTCGATGTGGACTTCACTCTGACTCTAGTGCTACTCCGGGAGCTGGGGTTGAGTCCTCCGTTATCGCAGGGTACTAGTCTTCTTTTTTTGTCAGGTCGCTTCGGTTGTGAATGGTACTTAGCTAATTTTTGCTCTGCTTTTAGGGTTGCCCAAAGTTCAGGGTTGGACCCACGAGATTGTCAGGTTGCCACGGTCTGCTCCCCACCCCGTGGATCACATTGCTCCGGGGGTCGGCTAGGTGTCGATTGTCACCCCCCAGGCTGAGGTTATGTTAGCCTCGGGGAGGCTGTAGTACCCGGTCCCAGTCGGCATTCCTCTGGTGCATTTGCCGATAGCATCTGCGACAAGTGGAGGACTTAGCCCTCAGAGGGGCTATGTGGTGAGTGGAGGACCTAGTCCTCAGAGGAGCTCCCCCGAGGGAATCACTAGTGCAGCTGGTGAAGAATCCACCATGGCTGGTGGTAGCCGCGCCCCCTTGACCGACGATGACCTGGCGGCGCTGAAGAACCAGCGTCGGGTGAGGAAGAGAGCGAGGACTTCCACCCCTGCTCGGAGTCGTATCCCGCCTCCTCCGCCATCTGGGTTGCCTCCTTCTGAGGCTCCGCCACTGCCGTCGGCTGGTGAGTCGGTGGTCGCCCCCCCTGTGTCAGTCCCCTCGGCACGGGGGCACGACAAGGGCAAGGCTCCTGCTGCTGGCGACGCCAATGTTCCCTCTCTGTCGGGGTCTCCTCAGCATAGTCAATCTTCACCACTTGGGGACTTGACATCCAGGCTGGCCGGGATCACGACGATCGTCGATCTCATGGGGTGGAGTGCGCAGTGGTACGAGCACACTAGTGAATTCGGCCTTGGAGTCGAGAAGGAGCTGATGGCGGTAGCCTCGAGGAGTGCGTGCCTGGTAGTCAATACCTTCAGCCTGTGGAGGCACCATTTCCAGGGTCTTGCTCAGATGCTGGAAGCCAGCCAGGCTAACCAGGCGGGGCTCGAGGAGTGTTTGAAGGGGTCTGAGGCCGTCAACGCCGGGCTCCGCGATCGGCTAGCCCAGCAAGGACTAGCTTTTTCCTCGGTGGAGCGGGATTGGGACTTACACCAGCTCTGCACCGACACGGCCAACGCCCGAGTGGCCAAGTTGAGGGCGCAAGCGCAGGCCGCGGAGGCCCAAGCTCTGGAGGTCGAGGCAGAGCTCGCTAGGCTGCGTTCGTCCATGTCTTCTATTGGTGTGGAGGCGGTGGAGAGCTTTCGCTCCTCTCCGGCTTATCGGGATGAGTTGACGGAAGTGGCCTTGGAGTTCTACGGGCCAACCCGTGACCGTGGCTTCCGGGAGGGCTGGAGCGCCGCGGTGAAGGCCATAACGGCAAGCTTTGGTCGCGTGGCCCCGCCTCTCCTTCCTCCCTCAACTCCTTATAGCCCGGAGGCCGACGATGGAGAAGGGGAGCCTGGCGCCGAGGAGGTTGATGCCGAGGAGTTGGTGTCGAGGGGAAGCATGGGCGAGCGAGCACCTGCCAACGTTGTGGTGGGGGGCGACCACGTGGTGGACTTGGACGATGAGCCACCTTCCCCTGAAGCCATTGTAGCACATGAGCCCGAAGAAGCTAGGGCACGTGATGATGTAGCTGGGGTGGGCCTTTAAGAGGGCGCCCCGCATCTCTTCAAATTTCCTTCTATGTTTTTGTTGTTCGCCTAGGTGGCAGCCTTTCTTTTGTAAGCTCTTTATTTTGGAATAGAAAGCTCTCCTTTGTTTCACAAATCTCAAAATCTCTTTCGTGTACTTTCCCCTTTTCGAACTGCTATGAGATCTTCTAGGGATACGAAACGACGCCCCTGAGGTAACTCTGAGAAGGTGTGACTTTTGGGATCCGTCGCTTCGATTTCTGGGGATTTGCTTGAGGTGGTAGGGGTCCTTACGTTTCTGGGGACTTCGCCTCCCCCTATAAATAGTGGCCTTCGAGACGGCTCCATGGTCACCTTTGAGTTGGTGAGCTTTGAGGGAGGAACCTTTCTCCGGCATGTCCTCAGGAGAGTCCGGTACTTCATCGGATGACAAATCTCTGCAGGCTCGCCGTCAGCCTTTGATCCTTCGGAGGGATCCCGCGCCGGCCCCGTGGCGGCCGTGGCCGGAATAGGGGGCGAATTGTCACGCCCCGAACCGATTACTAAGCCAGACGTTGCCAAGGTTAAGGTCGACGCTGCCAGCTTGAAGACCTTCAAGTCCAAGTGAAGGCGTCAACGCTTCGCACTGGCAGCGTGGACGCAGATCAGAAAAAAAATTACAAATGTGCTCAAAAAGAGCTCAATGCCTTTTCGTCTTGGAGGGGATTACTGGGCTGAACTTGGGGTGAAGGGTTAAGGGATAAAATCTCTTATAATGACTGCAGTAGACTGAAGGTCACATGTGACCAGTGAAATGTTTAGCCCCTTAATAGTGTACAATGGGGTGGCGCTACTCTCCGTTGGTCTCATAGTGGTGAGAGATTTCAATACTTTCCTAGCTTATATCCTGCTCCGTGTTTATGTGGACTTTCTTATAGACTCGTAGCTCATATATCGCATACTTGGAGGAGGCCGCAGAGACCTCCTTATATAGGTGTTTAGGTGTTTGTGGAAGGAGGCTAGTAGATCTTGACAAGACTGCATGGGACGACTCGCCTTCTGAAGTGGCACGGGTTACGGGGTATGTGGCATGTTATGACCTCAAAAAGATGCAAGGATTTGTTGATGTTGGCCGGTCATAAGGGGGCTTTGACTCCTCGTAACCCAACGATTTAGTTTAGATTTGGTGGGATGAAAGGCACGTGGTTGTTCTTGACCGTGTTCGCATCTCCATGCGCATCAGTTGGTGGGAAGGGCAGTCGTTGCCTTTCTCGAAGGATACACACCTAACTTCGCTTCTGCTTTGAGATCCTTCGCTCTGGTCAATGAGACCTGACTTGACGCTTCTGGGCCTCTACCACTATCGCCATGCAAGATTTGAACGATCTTGCATGGTACCTGGGCTGACGCCTTCAGGCTAGAGCTATCGTGTCGTGAGTCGAGTTGGCAATCCTTCTGGAAGGTCTGGATGAGTTAGAGTTTCTCGTAGCTCGAGATCAAGCCAAGTCTTCTTGATGACTAGGTGGCTGAGATAAGTTCTTCGGTGCCTGGGACCTGGCCAAGGCTCCTTAACGCTTGGATCGAGGGATCGAGCTTGGGCTTTTTGTGGCTTGGGATCGGGTCGAGGTCTTCCAGAGGGTGAGGTCGAGCAAGTAATTAAGGCCCTCCACTAGCTCGGGTTTCGAGCTAAGACTCTTTGATAACTTGCTAGACCTAAGGCCTCTTGTCTCGGTGCTGTTCGAGATCAAGTTAAGACTTGCCCCTATCTAGATGGCCTAGGTAAGGCTTTACTTTATCCCCGTAATGGCTTGAGCTATGTCGAGAAGTTATGACAGATAGTCGTACTGGTGTTCTTCTGTGACCTAGGATCAAGCACGATTTGAGAATGTGCTAAGACTCTGCGCCTAGTTAACACTTAGAGGCTTTACATTGTTTTACCTTGGACTTTACTCTCGACATGACACCTGGCAGAGGGGTGTGTTCACCACGTGAGGTGTGCTGGGTTTGATAACTTTTACTGGGTCTTTAGATGCTCTAAGTGAGTTAGGTGACCTTAGTGGGCCATTTGAATGGAGTGGTCTCAATAGGTCAGCATTTTGAACTTTTAGGTCAGGCCGTGTTGTTAGGATTCATTCTGGGGGTAGAAAATCATCCTCTACAAATTTTCTTGCAAGAACATCGGCCGCTGGATCTGTAGCTGCCGAGGCGGGCTTCGCCCCTTTGTGAGCGACCAATTACCGAAGAGTCCTCTGATGTGGTGAATTGCAGTTGGAATCCTCTTCCGGAGAGACCTCTCAGGAAACTCTTGTTTTATATTCTAGTGAATCTTAAACCTATTTCATAATTTCTAATTGAAAATATTCTTTAGCCTCACTTAACTTAGTTTACAATTGAAAGGATTCTCGAGTTTTTATAAGACTTTTTCTGATACAGGAATATCGAACCATGGAAATTATATGCATCGTCTTTTGGTTCTTAGCTAAAGGTTTAGAAATGAACGTTCATAATGAGAGAAAAACATTGAGATTGAATGAAATAGATTGACTAGTATGTGTGTCTAAAAATTAAACTCTTTCATAAGTTTCAGGTTAAAAGCCGTCATTGTTGATTTCGATGGCAAATTCCCATTGAAAAGAATGGCCATGGCAAGACACGATCCCCTATTTTGGGGTAGCGCCTTGTTAAAACATGTCACATGGGAACAGCGTGGTAGAAAAGAAGAGTAAGGGAGAAGGAACGCACAAGAGAACAAATGAGTGGCAGGAAACCAAATCATTCCATTCATAAATATATATATATATACTGTCATTAACATCATAAGAGAGTGGGCGGGTGTACTAACTCTCTAACTCTCGCCATCACCCTCCCGCTCGTCCCTCCGGCCATCACTCTCCTCTCTCCTAACATGAGGGTCCCTAGGGGGCCTCCTGGAGCTATGCGAGGTAGTACTCGCTTCATCCCGCAGTGCCCGCTAGGCCCTAACGGCTCATTGCTGCTCTATTGAAGTGACAAAGAAGCTACCCACAAAGAGGTAGCCAGACTGACAAAGGTGTGCCCCGAGCTCCCGTGCCCTCTGGTGGCGCTCCTCACTATCTTTCAGCCTCTGCTCCGCAACCCGAAGGCCTAGCTGGGGCTCCATCACCTGGGCCTCTAGAGCCCTCCTCTTGTCCCAATCCCGCTGTCATTCTGTCCTCCTTTCCTCTCTCTCCCTCTCCCTCTGCACTCTCTCTCTCTGCCTCTCTTCTCGTCGCTTGGAGGAAGGCCCTTAGCTTTAGGATGTCTCGAGGCAGTCCTTCCGCATCGTGACGCTCCTCCTCAGCCCGGACCACATGAGCCAGGGCACCCTGAATATCCAATGCCTACCAGAGCCAAACATTTCACAAAGCCAGCACTCCACCTCCCTGGAGTGAGCCACTGCACATGCAAGTTGCTCCCGAAGGAAGGTGACCTCCAGAGGAGGAGCTTGGGAGCTGGAAGACGCCCTGCCGGCCATCCCTTCTGTCGCTGCCTGCTGGGCACGCTAAAACAAAAGAATAAAGAATAGTCAATGACTAAACCTCAGGGTTCTACGGAAACAAAACAAAAAAAAATGCATTGCATAAACTTACCAGGATGTCCAGCTCCTGTCGAGTGATAGCCAGCTGCTGCCTAGCATCTGCCAACTGGGCCCGTAGGTCGGTAATGATGGCGTCACAGATGTCCTGCATTTATGAGCATATGGATTAGTATGCATACATTCATAAACAAAAATAAAACAACAAAAAAAGAAAAAAATTGTAATGCTCATTTTATACTTACCTCTACTGGTCTCCCAAATTGGAGACGCTCTGCATGGGTCTCCCTGTAGTGTCGCAGGTAGTCGGCACTATCCTGCGTGTGAGACACCACAGGCACGCCACCCTACTGTCAGTCCTGGAATTAGGCTGTGAAGCATGTGCGCCAGTCTACGGGCTTCGCCTTACCTCGGGTCTTGATGCGGCTTGGCTCGTCCACGCTCGCCCCCTCCTCGGCCAAGCCTAAGGTCCTCATCGCGCCCTGCACATCACAAGAGAAAAATACAAGTGACTTGCATTAGTAAAAAAAGTGATGATATAATCAATAAAAACAAAAAATAAAAATAAAAATAAAAAATAAAAAAATATACGTGTCACCTAGGGTAGACGCATTCATCATTCAAGTACCACACTTACCGAACCCTCTCCCCCCTCTCACTCAGGCCGCTACAAAACCAAAATAAAATTTGGGAAATGGAAGATCGAGGGGCCTACTGAGTTGTGCTTGCCTCCCTCTGTGCCATCGGACCTCTCGGGCCCCTCAATAGCCAAAGGAGGCCCTACCTCCTCCCTGGCTACCTCTTCATGCTCTTGCACGACCCTCCTCAGGCAAGGAACTACTCGCCCCCTTTTCCCTTCACCACGGCTCAGCCCGCCATGTCCCATAGATCAAGGATGGGGGAGGAAGAAGAAGAGTGATTGAGTTTTCTCAAGGAGAAAGATCGGTTATGGGCAAAGTCCAAAAATGGAAAGAGATAAAACAAGAAAAACTCAGACTTCTATCCCCCAATCAGCCATGATTCGATGTGATCCGGCAAGGAAACATATATAGGACTTTTAGGGGATCGAATAGATAGCCAATAGGATCCTATTTTCGAAGGGAAACCCTAACCCTAGGCCAATCCCTAATAGGACCCAGAACCTCCTACGCGAGCCCTAGGTTTTGGATCGCGCGTAGTAGAGGTAAGACGTCGTCGTTTTAAGTTCTTCCTTTAGAGTTATTTGTTCCCCTTAGTATCTTCTAACGTCTCTCCAAATTTCGTGTTAGGAGATCAAGCAATCAAAGAGTTAGGACGATCGGAAGTTATTGTTTCTATGCAGGACGTGCAGAACGTGAGCATTCTTCCAGCGAGAAATTTCAAGTTTCAGGACTATCCCAAAGATAGGTTGTCTCGTGATTGGCATAAACATTGTATTAGGAATAAAAGCCCTCGCCTATCTCTCGATTTCAAGCTTTCTCCACGGAGTATTTCTTGTTTTTCCATGACTGCACAATAGGGTTTCTAACTCATGTTGTCCGTATAACCTTAATCAAAAGAAAATAACTCTCTTTGATCACCTGCCTTTGCCATGCGTTATTTACTTATTATCATGCTTTTCTCTTCAGTTTCATACTAGCCTTGTCCTTATTCACCATAGAAATAGAGCTTGCAAGTCGAGATTTGCTTCTGTCTAGTGACAAACAGACAGCGGTCCTATAGAGACTGCTACCTCCATATAGCGGTTCTCGACAAACTACGATCTGGTTACAGTAGGCAGATCAACCCTATTTATTTCCTGTTATATATAATTATCTATACTGTGTTTTGTTTCATTTCGTTATGTTTATGGCTCTGCCATATCATGTTTTGGGAAAGAGTTATGATTCATGTCACACCATGTTCTAAAAGAGTTATTTTTAACATATGTTAGTTTACCAAATCAATCCCTTGTGGACGTGTAAAATTGCACGTCCGCGTATCCCGACCAGTCCAACATCGACAAACAACTTCAACCGAAAAAATCGCAGAAAGCGCGGGCCATCTGCACTCTCCGAACAAACAATACACTGTCGTGAAGCCGCCCCCGGGGTCACGTCAGTGAAGAGAAACTAACCCCCAGGAAGCCTGCAACTTGTGGGCCCAGAAGAAAACTAAGTGGACCATTGATCGGGCTCGAAACGGGCCCAAGTCTACCTCAACGGTACACTCTTGCCGCCCTCAACGGTGCACACCGAAGCCCCTTCAACGGCACGCCCAAGCCAAGCCTTCAACGGCACACCCTGCTCAGTGGCACACCTCGCTTCAGCGGCACGCTCCCAGGGCCGTCCACCAGCACGCCCTCTGAGCGCCTTCAGCGGTACGCCCCCAGGCCCTTCGACGACGCACCCTGAGCGCCTTCAACGATACGCCCCCAGTGGGTCCAAGACAGACATTGGCTCTGGTGCATGGTTAGATTTCCCTTGTCACTTCATATCCCCTAGCTGGACAAATGTCCTAGCCACTCCAGCAGGTCCAAGACGGACATCAGCTATGAAGCACAATCAATCTTTTCCCTTCCCTCTTTCTCCTAACCAAACATTCCCAGTAAAAGCTTTGTGTGTGGAAGATGACACCAGGTCAAGATTCCCCCACCATCGGGATGATCACTTTTGAGTTCGTTCCACGATCTCAAAAGTCAATCCAGACATCCCTCAAATACTCTCGTTTTGATCTATCCCACAGGATTCAATTGACCAATAGTATTTATAGTGAGTCAACTCTCTTGTTCCAATCATCCACTCCACTCGAATGGTAATTTGCATTCCTTCATAAAGATGAATGAAAATAAAAGCAAATGCTTACGCAAGTAAAGTATCTTGCACCCTTCATCATGAAAGTAGTTGCCTGTAGTATCTTTAATCATGCAATTCTGGTGAACGGGAAGCTGACTTCCTTCTTTCACAGTGGTAAGGTGCTCAGGCAGGGAGATCCCATGTCTTCTCTTCTATTCGTGCTGGTGGCCAATATCCTTAGTAGGGTTTGGTAGTGAGCAAAGTCCGCAAGTTTGATTAGGGGCTTCCATGTAGGGAGGTGGTCTCTCGGTCACCCATTTGCAGTATGCTGACGACACCATTCTGTTCCTGGTAGAGGATAAGAGGCAAATGTATGTGACGAGAATTTTGCAGGGACTGTTAGAGGGGACTACTGGCTTGAAGGTTAACTTCAATAAGAGTTTAGTTGTTGGAGTTAACTTAGAGGCCAGACTTATTCACAAGATTGCTCTTATCTTGGGTTGTACGATAGGGGACTTCCTTATCTTGTATTTAGTCTTCCTCTCACTCCAGGGGTCCTCGGGTGTGCTGATTGGCTCCCTGTTATCCAACGGTATGAGGCTAGACTGAGTGGTTGGAAGGCGAGGTTGTTATCTTATGGGGGCAAATTAGTCCTTTGCAGATCGATTTTGGATAGTCTACCTATTTACTATTTCTCAGTGTTCCGCATCCCCAAGACTATGCTGAAGAAGATTGAAGTCATTCAGGAGAGATTCTTCTGGCATGGGAGTGGTGGGAGGTGTAGAGGATGGCACGACATTAGATGGGGTAGGGTGGCTGCTACCAAAGAACAAGGGGGAGTTGGGATCAGGAATGTGGGTGACTTCAATTTAGCACTCTTGAGTAAGTGGCTATAGAGGCTAGGAGTAGGGGATGAAGGTCTTTGGGCACAGCTCAGTAGGCAGAGGTACTTTAGCAGGAGGAGAATGTGGAACTTGGACTTTCCGGCTCTGACCCTCACGTCTACTATCTGGCATGGCATTTTCTCCTGCAGGGATGTCATCGCCTCTGGTGTTCGGGTCTGTTTAAGGAAAGGCAACCGCTACCTTTTCTGGAAAAACAGATGGTGCAACGACTTCACTTTGGAGTCTTCCTTTTCTAGTCTCTTCGCCATCGTGGGTGACCCTTGGGGGTAGGTGGACCGGGCTTTTGATGTCCACCTTTTTCGGGGCACCTAGACACCGACCTTCAGAAGGGACCTCAGCCTCAAGTGTGTGGAGATGGAGCAGCCATAGGATCTCCTCCTTACCCTCCTTGACTTTGCCCCGTATCTCTTCAGGGAGGATGCATGGATCTAGAGTTGGGATAGGGAGGGGATATTTATAGTCAGGTCTGCTTACTCCATCTCTGATGGCGGGGTGAGGCACATGCTTGATCTTCACATCTGGAGTTCGAAGAGTCCGTTGAAGGTGAAGATGTTGATTTGGAGGATTTTCCACTGGAGACTTCCCACCCGAGATAGGCGCCTCCTTTATGTCGGGTATCTAGTCTACTTGTGCTCTGTGTGGACAGGAGGACGAGTCTGTGGACGACTTGTTTGTTGGTTGCCCCTCCTTACAGGCTGTGTTAGAGGGCGTGGCTACGAGAGCCCTGTGTGTTCTCGACTGGCATATTGAGTTGCAGCCTTTATCATTTCCTGGGGTCGAAGTTGGCCCTGAAAAGGGGATTGGGTGGTTTGGTGGCTCATTTTGCATGCCACTCTCTAGTCTCTTTGGTGGGAAAGGAATAATAGGATCTTCAAGGAGGCTAGAGTGGAGGATTTTTCGATTTCTTTCATTTATATTAGAGTGAGGGAATGGGCGGAATTGTTTGTAATGTGAATACCCTTAGCTCACCTTTTTTGCTTTTGTTGGGAGGGTAGACCGCCCCATACCGCCTTGGTGTGATTTTTTGTGTAGGGTCTCTTTTTGGGAGCTTACTGTCTTACTATATATGAGGAGTACAGACCTCATTTAATAGGATTTCCCACGCCTGATCCATGGTGCCGGTGAAGGGGTGCTTGGCCCTCGACTCGGGACTGAAGTTCAGGAGCAATATAAAAATTTCTTTGCTAAGTATATCCAAGTCTTCGCATGGTCTGATGAACAACTTCTTGGAATTCTCGGAGAGATCGTGATGCACAAGCTCAACCTCGACCCGACGGTGAAACCTATCCAACAGCACAGGAGGAAACACGCCCCGGAGAAACAGACGATTATCAAGGAGCGAATCACCAAGGGCAAAGAGACTGGCCATTTTCGGCTAGTCGTTTACCCAACATGGCTCGCCAATGTCGTCCTCGTACCGAAAGCTTTGGGAAAGTGACGAATGTGCATGGATTTCACCGACCTTAACAAGGCCACCCCGAAAGACTGCTACCCGCTGCCAAGCATCGACCAGCTCGTCGATTCAACCTCCGATAACGAGTTACTCAGCTTTTTAGATGCCTACTCGGGATACCATCAGATTAGGATGGACCCAGAGGATATCGAGAAGACCGCCTTCATCACTGACTTCGGCGTACACTGCTACACCCAGATGCCATTCGGGTTAAAGAACGCTGGGGTGACATATCAAAGGCTGGTCAACCACATCTTCGAAGGATAACTCGGTCGGAATGTCGAGGCCTACATCGACGACATGCTCATCAAAACGTCAAAGGCCGAAGACCATTTTACCAACCTAGCCGAGACCTTCGACACCCTCCTTAAGTACAACATGAAGCTCAATCCCGCCAAGTGTGCCTTTAGAGTTAGATCCGGGAAATTCCTAGGTTTCTTGGTAACTCAGCGCGGGATTGAGGCCAACCCCGACAAGGTTCAGGCCATCCTAAACATGTGGCCACCCACCTGCGTCAAGGACGTCCAGCGCCTCACCGGGCGCATCGCTGCGCTCAATCGTTTCCTATCCCAGGCGGTCGAAAGATGCCTACCCTTCTTCAAATTATTGAGGGGACCCAAAATGGCATCTACCACGTTTGCCTGCGATGAGGAATGTCAGAAATCCTTTGAAGATCTCAAGGAATTCCTGACCTCGCCCCCGGTACTATCAAAGTTAGTTCCGGGTGAAGCATTACATCTGTATCTCTCGGTGACCCCCTCTACCGTAAGCTCGGTCCTAGTCCGAAATGGAGCGGGAGTTGAGAGGCCGGTCTACTACACTAGCAGGGTGCTCAATGAGGCCGAAAAAAGGTACCCTACAATCGAGAAACTCATGCTAGCATTGGTAACCTTGGTCAAGCGTCTTCGACCTTATTTCCAAGGACACTCTATCATCTTGCTGACCGGCGAGCCCCTGAAGAAGATTCTCTCTCATCCCGAAGCCTCGGGGTGCCTCGTCAAGTGGGCCATCATGCTGGGAGCTTACGATCTCTCTTATCACCCCCACGCGGCCATAAAGGGACAAGCCCTAGCGGACTTCATCGCGGAGAGCACCGTCCCGATCGAGGAAGCACCCCCGTCCGCACACGAACCCATCTGGGACTTGTTCGTCGATGGGTTATCCAACTCGGCTGGAAGCAGTGCTGGTTTCCTCCTCAAATCACCTGAAGGAGCAGAGCTATAGTACGCCTTGAAATTCAACTCCCAGGTGTCTAATAATGCCATCGAGTATGAAGCCCTCATTTCGGGGGCCAGGATGGCACGACGACTAGGGGCCGAGTGAGTTAAAATCCACACTAACTCCCAGCTGGTCGCCAGCCAGGTCAACGGTGACTACGAAGCTCAGGAAGCACCAATGATTCAGTACCTCCAAATGGTCTGAGGAATGGCCCAACTGTTTGAGAGTTTTAAGGTAGTCTGAATAGCTCGGGAGGAGAACTCCCAAGTGGATGCCCTCTCTCGTCTGGCCTCCTCCCTCGGCCCCGAAGGTACTCGGTCGGTCTTCCTCAAAGAGATAGAATGACCGAGCATCGAATCCAAGCTTATGATCATGGACCCGACTACCCCGAGCGACTGGCGGACCCATTAAATGAGATATGGTCCGAAGAAAAGAATAGTGACACAGAAAGTCAATCAAAACCAATAGAAATGTAGACCACAATTTATCTCTCCCTGAGGGTCATTAAATGCTCAAATTTTGGAGATCAAGAATGGTCTTTGTTAAGCACTTTTCTATGAGCTATCAAAAGAGATGGAGTCTAAAACACTCTTCCTTGTCCCTACTAGACCAATTAAATAATAGATTTTTTTTTGGAGGGAAAACCTCCACACGCACATCCATGGAAAGTGCTACACCAAGTGGCTTGCTTCTGAAGTATAAAAGAGAGAAAGAAGGTGGGAACCGGTCAAGAGGAGTGAAAAATGGAGTAGCACAAGTCTAAAGCTCCTGCTGCTGTTAGCACGCATCCTTGGAGAAAAGAAGAAGCTAGTAGTAGCGAGAGCAAGAAGGAAATGAAGAATAAGATCTAAGGCTGAACTGAAGCTCTCTTCCTCTTGCTCGTTGCTTTGCAAAGATAAAGCCATAGCCAAAGAGCAACAGACTTTCTCGCAGCAACTCAAGCTCTCCTCATCTCAGACAAAGGATTCTTTGCATCCAGCACTGAGCATCACTCTTACTGTCTGAGTTTTTCATTAGTCTTTTCTTTCGTTTGATCTTGTTTAAAGAAACCTTGAACCATCCCTACCGGTGTATGTATGAAGAAAGACGGAGGGTACTCCAGTCTGTGGTGAACTGTCCCTATCAGTCTGTATGCAGGAAGATAGACAGAGGGTGTACCTCGTACTGTGATTTGGGGCATGTCCCCGGTTACGCTGTATAACAATTTGCTGGTGTGGCGGCACTAGGGAAGCCTCACTTGGCTTGAGTGAGGGGTGGACGTAGGACTCGGGTTTGAGTCTGAACCAGCTTAAAATCTTTGTCCAAGTGGTTTGGTTGTGTGTTTGCCTTAGGCTAGATGCTTGCCTAGGCTCGTTGCTCATCTTTATCCTTGCATCTTGTGTTTTAGGTTCTTGCATTTCTTGGTAGGTGCTTTTATTCCACTGCAATCCTTTTATATCGGAAAAAAAGGGGGCAGATCTATTCACCCCTCCCCTCTAGATCAGTCATTCCCACACAATAGGTGACATGATTCTCAAGGCAGCTCACAAGCCGCCGAGTGGATCTCTCATCCACGGGACACACGGCAGTCCAAGGCCATACACATAGTCCACTCAGAGACCACCTTCTGGAGAAATCCACGACGTGTGGGGAAGGCCCACCACACTCGTACCGACTCACGGCGACTCGATCTAACACAAACACGAAAGTTCAGAACACACACGGGGTCACCCGGACCCCCAAGACCCATGACTTGCTAATCGAGATAACACGGTACCTCCAGACACACAAAAACATGGTCACGGTCCCCACAGGGTGTCCAGGAAACTCACAGGGTCATAGGTCGGTCATTGGATGTCAACCAGACCGACCGGAGACCAACACAACGCAAAACAGACACGGCAGGCTCGAAGAATTGCCTAGTGGTCCTCTCTGGACCGTTAGGGAGCCTAGCGTTCTCCTCCGGACCGCAAGGCCCAGCTTAGCTGTCCAGCCAGGACCGCAAGGGTTGAAGATGAACCAAGACCCCTAGTGGTCAATTCCGGACTACCAAGCAGAGTGGCGGTCCTCCGCCTGATCACTAGGCGTAGCCTAATGGTCAATCGCAAGGCCGCTACCCCACTGATCTCAAACGACTCCAAATCAAAAAAACGATCACCCCCGGACCACATGACGTCGCCTAGCGATATTCACCAGACCACTAAGCCCACTTGGCGGTCCATCGCACGACCGCAAGGCTCAAACCAACATACGGGAGACCCTAGCGGTCTCCACATGACCGCTTTACGACCTAGCGGTCGCTGGAAGGACCGCTAACCCGTCCCAAACCCGAAAATGGCAAAAATGGCGAGATTATTGCCAATGAAAATTTCGACATCCATATACGTCGAAAATTTCTGATGCATTTGAGACGGAAAAAAATACGTCAAAAATTAGCGACCAAATGGTTGCGACGTCAAAATTCGGTTGGTATTCTGTCAAAATTACGTCAAAACATATCTTTGGGACATCTTTCCAATGGATTTGCGATGGAATGTAGACGTTGGAAACATTGACTTTCCTGGTAGTGGTAGGCTATATGCTCCTTTGGAGAACCTTGTCCGTTAAACTTATCAAACTTCGGTGGCTTCGTGACACCTAACGACAGTCTCTTAGCAGCATGATGACAGGGTAAGGCACCCGGTATGCATCAAAAGTAGCATACTCATCATTGTCTCTATCGGCCAGCTTCTTTTCAATCATTTGTTCTATCATTAGTCTATTGATCAGTGTCGAGTCGACCGGGTTTGAGCAGAGTTGAGGTTGCTGCATCTGCGGTGTCACCACAACTGCTACTTGAGGTAAGATAACATGCCCCTGGGGCTGAAGAGCAGGTTGCGAGTGCTGGCAGAGCAGCCATCATCTGTGGTGAAGACTCTAATTCTGCTGTGCCTTGCGGCGAGGCTTCAGGAAGGACCTCGGTCTGCCTTGAGGTTAAAGCTTGCATATTCAACTCTCGGAGCTATCTTTTTAGCGCATCGATTTCTTGCTTATATTCCTGGAGCAGCATCATCATTATAGCTGGGTCGGGAGTGGTCAGGTTGGGGCCTGGGCTTCTCCCTTCCAGTGGAGCATCTAGAGAAGGTGCCGGCCTTTCTCCTTCGTCTTCAGCAGTGATCATGTTCACAGTCATCGTAACTATTTCAGCATTTGTTTCTTCAGTGCGGGATTGTGCCACTTTATCATATTCTACAGGTAGAGTCCCATAGCAGCCGGTCACTCCAGTCACATAGCAAGTGAGTATTTGAAGCTATCAGCTTGCTTGAAGGCTGGCCAGATGGTCAATGAGCGCCAAGCTTGTCAGCATAATTTCTTCATAGAAGGGCGGCTTGCAGCAGCCCGATCTTGCATCTTTTCTTTTCTCCAGGTTTGCTAGTTGTTCCCGGCCTTCGCTCATAGCGTCAGCAGCTTCCAAGGGTCATCGTGCCCCCAGAGAAGCAGCCTTGAAGCCTCGGAGATGCCCCTAGACAGCCTGAGCAGTGTAAGCTCCCCCTTTAGTAGGGCAGATGACAACTTGTGGCACGTTGGCTGGTGCCAAAGATTTTTAGGTGAGCTGGCCTTGCTCGATCATCCCACCTTGTGCTTCATCATGTGAGGAAATATTGGCCCGGCGAGTGCGGGGCTGGAGAGCTGGTTTTTGAGGTGCTTGGGTCAAAACCCTGGTCTTCTCTTCTATTTC
Source organism: Amorphophallus titanum (assembly GCA_024336825.1). Taxonomy (NCBI): domain Eukaryota; kingdom Viridiplantae; phylum Streptophyta; class Magnoliopsida; order Alismatales; family Araceae; genus Amorphophallus; species Amorphophallus titanum. Next base: position 15,201,158 of record JANBPO010002057.1, on the reverse strand, counting down.
TTCTTCTCTTCTTGGAGCTGGGGCCCACGCCTGTTTAGGCACCCAAATTTGTTTAAATCTGATTGGCATAGGGGCCAATCCTCCCTTTGAGCTGGGCTCGAAGTGGTCTATTCTTCTTTGGGCCAGTGCCAAGAAGGGATTGTGTACCGACACCATGGAAATTTCCCGGTTAGGTGTAATCTTGGATTGCCGGCCATTGAGGAAGACTCAGACGCCTCCAATAAGTATGGACTTGCCCGAGGTGGAAAGCCAACTCCGTGGTGTGCCGATGTTCTTCTTTGCTGCCCTCCCAGTAGTCGGGGTGCACTTCTTGTAAGTGGGAGCGCGGAGGTGAGCGTGGTGGATGCAGGAGGCCACCGCTTCAATCTTCTTTGATGTCGCCATTGTAGCGGCGACAAACTCCGGCTCCTGGACATCCAGGAGATCCATGAAGGCCACCCCCAAGAGGTTGGGGAAGCCGAACACATGAGGAAAGCTGTCGAATTGGATCGGCACAGCAAGGTAGCCATTGTCAGCATGGCTGGTGACCACGAGTGGGCCAAATGTGACAGCCATCACGGGTTGGCAGAAGTCTTTAACAAGACATTATGTACCCTCTTGTCTAAAACAGTCAGCTCCCATAAGGACTAGGAGGAAAAGATGTATGAACCTTTATGGGCATACCAGACCGTCTACAAGACTCCTACGGGCTACTCACCCTTCTCTCTCGTGTACGGCTCGGAGGCTGTGGTCCCCATAGAACTCGAAGTTTCGTCATTAAGGGTCACCATTCAGTATGGTCTGGTCCGTGATGAGCAGACAAATGTCGAAAGGAGGCTGGAAGAGTTAGCTGACCTAGAAGGGAAGCGTCTTCAAGTATAGTAGAATATCTAGATATATCAGCCCTGTATGGCATCTGCCTTCAACAAGCTCGTCAAAGGACAAGAATACAAAAAGGAAGACTTGGTCATGGTGAAGAAAATGGAAGTCATGGCTTCTAACCCTAAGGGTAAGGTGGCCGAAAATTGGTCGGGTCCGTATGTTGTCCAGTGTGTATATGAAGGAGGGGCCTATGTCATGGTCAATCATTGGGGAAAGGTGTAGTTCCCACCCCTCAACGATAGACATTTGAAGCTATACCATGCACCACCCCCCCCTTTGGGCAGAGTGGTAAAAAAATAAATAGGTCCTCTAGGCTTGTGCCCCGACTCCACACTAACCACTCTCAATGAGAACACACTTTCGGTGAATGGCTTCGGGCCTAAGTCGCTATACACTTTCATTGGTTCGGACCTTCTGTCAGAATTAATGCTTAAGCCTTTTCTCTCATGTGCGTTGACATTAACCCCACGTCGACGAGAACACACTTTCGATGAACGACTTCGGGCCTAAGCCGCTATACACTCTCATTGGTTCGGACCTTCCGTCAGAATCAATGCTTAAGCCTTTTCTCTCTTTTATGTTGACGTTAACCCCACATCAACGAGAACACACTTTTGACGACTGGCTTTGGGCCTAAGCCACTATACACTTTCATTGGTTCGGACCTTCCATCGGAATCAATGCTTAAGCCTTTTCTCTCCTTTGCGTTGACAGTAACACCATGTCAACGAGAACACACTTTCGGCGAACGGCTTCGAGCCTAAGCCGCTATACATTTTCATTGGTTCGGACCTTCCGTCAGAATCAATGCTTAAGCCTTTTCTCTCCTTTGTGTTGATGTTAACCCCACGCCAACGAGAACACATTTTCGGTGAACGGCTTCAGGCCTAAGTCGCTACACCTATACTCACACATGAGTTAATCTCCTTCTTGGGTGTGAACACTACACTTCAACTCGGGTATATTTCGTCAAAAAAATGGGACTTAAAATAGAGGTGCCCTGCTAGACTTGCTTGAGTATTTTGCCAAGTGAGGGCAAAAATGGCCATAACCCAACTGTGGTAAAAACCCGAAAGGGCGCTGCGGGTAAAATTGGGTACCTTGCCACTTGAAAACCCGTAACGGCCCGTGGGCAAAAGCAAGAAGGGGCTGGCTCTGGCGAAAATCTGAAAGGACACTTGGGTCAGTAATGTGATAATATATAAATATAAATATAAATATAAATATATACATCATCATCGTTCATTTCCTCGAACCCATAGCCACAGAGATTCCTGGCATGATAGCCACCATATGCCCCCCCCGAGAAATCCGAAGCCATCATTGACTTCTGATACCTTCGTTAGAATTGACGCTGAAACCCTCCGGTGTAAGCCTTATGCCTATATTGCTTGAATTAAACTTCTCCTTGCTTCGGCATTTACCTCATGCCGATGAACAAACTACCATTGACCCTTTGACATCATCGTCATGGTTGATGCTTAAACCCCTCGGTATAGGCCTTACGACTATACTGCTAAAACAAAATCTCCCTTGCTTCGACATTTACCCCATGTCGATAAACAAACTACCATTGATCCTTCGACATCATCATTGGGATCGATGCTAAAGCCCACCAGTACAGCCCATTCCACGCATGCAACAACTCTTCTCCCTCGGCGTTAACTAAAAGATAGGCGTTCCTAGGATACACTTCCTTAACTACAAATGGCCCTTCCCAGATGGGTTGCAGCTTAGACCTAGGACCACCTATTCAAATAAATTTACGCTTCAAAATCATATTACCCACTTGAAATTTGTGTTCAATAACCTTCTTTTGAAAATGTCGCGAGACACGCCTTTGATAAACTGAAACGTGATTGGCCACATTAAGCCTCTTCTCATCTAAGAGTTCTAGCTGGACCAGCAACGCCTCTCGACGCTCGTCGAGATTAAGGTCTTTGTCTAGCTGTACCCTTAGGGAAGGGATCAAGATCTCGTATCGGAGTACCGCCTCCATCCCATAGGTGAGAGCAAACGGGATTTGTCCCGTGGGAGTACAGACGGAGGTGCGATGAGCCCATAGAGCTTCTATCAATTTGTCAGCCCAATCAACATATTTGTGCGACTTGCATGTTTTCTTAATAATTTTGAGAAGGGTCTTATTCGTGGCCTCAGCTTGGCCATTACCTTGGGGGTAATATGGTGATAAAGGATGTAATGAAATGTGAAACTTCTTACAAAGGTCCTGGAGTTCTTGAGATACAAATTGAGGCCCGTTGTCGGTGATGATATCGCTGGGCACTCCGAACCGCGCAATAGTGTTCTTTATAGTAAAGTGGCATACTGTGGTTGCTTTGATTTCTGCATAAGCTTCAGCTTCCGCCCACTTGGTGAAATACTTGGTCACTGTGAGGATAAAGGATTTCTGTTTAACCTGAGCACTAGGGTCACCGAGTGGGCCTACAATATCAAAAGCCCCCATAGAAAATGGCCAAGGGGCAGAGAGGGGATCAGGAGAGGAAGCAGGAGCATGAATTTTATCGACATGAAGTTGGCATTGAAGAAACCTACGGACATAGGTGGAATAGTCCTCTTCTAGGGTTGGCCAGTAATAGCCCTGCCTAAGAATCTTTTTCGCCAATGCCTATCCATTAACGTGCCCTCCGCACTCACTCGCGTGAGCTACTTCTACCACTTTCTAAGCCTCATCGTCATCCAGGCATCTCATGAGAACTCCATTAAGAGCATGCCTATATAATTCTCCTGCAATAATTGTATATCTCGAGGTGACTCTTCTGATGGCCTTTCGCTACTCGGCATTGGCCGTCTCTGGAAATGATCCATCCCTATAGTATTGCTCTATCTTGTGATACCATGGCAGTTCTTCTTCTTCCAAGATTTCCTCGAGCTCAGTCAATGACACCTCTTTCAAGTCTTCCTTCTCAGCCTTATTCCCTACAGATTTCCTAAGGTTATCAAACAAGGGATACTGGAGGGAAGGAGTGTCTAACCGCTAGACCACAATGGTCTCAGTGGAACAACTAAGAGGAAAAGAAAGGGAAGAGGCAAGTGATGCCAATGCTTCAGCAAGGATATTCTGGGAACGAGGAGTATGGATATAGATGATCTTACGGAACTACCTAGCCAAGAGCGTGACTTAATCCTGATAAGGCTTAAGCTTGAGGTCACGGTGCAGTAAGTCGAGAGAACTTGACGTAGCACCAATTGGGAGTCTCCTATGATGTTGAGATAGCGTGCGCCTAAGAGATAGGCGTGCTTCAGACTAGAAAGGAGAGCCTCATTCTCGGCTATATTATTTGTGGCATGGAAAGAGAGTTGATAAACAATAGGGATGGTTACTCCTTCCGGAGTAAGGAGAACAGCGCTGATCTCACGGCCCTGAGAATTTAGTGCACCGTCGAAGTGCAAAGACCAGAAGGGGAGATGAGTGATTACAGCAAGATGTTCATCAGGAAACTCATCCTGGATTGAATTGGTGCAAGGGGTTGGAGAATGAGGAAGATGTTCAGCAATAGCGTATCCCTTGATCACTTTCTGAACGATGGAAGGAGAAATAAGAATGAGCCCAGATAATTTTAGGATTGGATGATCCTCATATTTTAGTTGTGAGCTCTTCGACTTATTTTGTTGCTCATTGTGTAGCCGCCAAGTAGACCTCCCTGGATGAGCTTTCTAGACTCATTGAGTTAGGACCTTCCACTAACTTGCCAGATTACGACGGAGATCTGAGGGCTTTAAGCACTGGGACGGGGGTACCTGATGGGGTCGCACCACCCTTGGCCCTGGGGCCATTGATAGACACTGTCGGCATTGCAGAGTCCAGTGGGATACGGGCTTAAGGTATGCACAAGATATTTTGCACATTCTCCCTTATACATGTTCATTATATTTCAGAGAATATTGATATTGTATTGCACCCCTAATTTGGACAGCTGCTGCTCGAACAGAGGGATGGCCTTCCCCTCAGCCTGAAGGGGTTGACATGGCGTGGAGATCGCCCCAGGCACCTTTGGAGGAGCGGGGCACTGTCGACCATGCAGTTGCCCCTACTGAGCCCTCGGCTCCAGGTATATTCTTCTTGAATAGAAGCTCATATCATTTGTTAGATGAGTCTTCCTTTCTTTGTGATATTGACCATCACTCTGCATGTTGATGCCCCTTTTTTTTGCTATCTCTCCTCCCATGGAACTAGCGACAGAGGTTGACACCGCCGCGATTGAGGAAGATACCCTTGTAGAGATCGGTATGCTTTTATCACTCTGAAGTCCTCATCTTTGTTGTTGGTGCAAATGAAGTATTAAGACTTTTATGTCTCGCTTTACTTGCAGAGAGCTCAGCCGCACCTGTGTCGTTTACAGAGCAGGGGTCAGCCCCTGTTGGCATCTCTCCTCCAGTCTTGGAAGAGGAGTCTTCTTTCAAAACTGACCCGGCCAGCATGGTTGCTTCAAGTAAGGCCATCATGACTTGTACTTTAGAACTCTACCCATACTGATTTTATTGTGGTGGTACACTCACAATCTTTGGTTTCTTCTTCTTTTTCCATTTCAGATTCAGCAGAGGAAGAAGCAGATGTGCCTCAAGATTTTCTCGCTTTTGGGTTGGAGTGGCCCAACGGGCCCCAGCTTGGCGTAGCCTTAGGGAATGCTGATATGGGCGCCTTGCTCATTCAGAATCTCCAGTCGCTGCTACAGATTGACCCCTTGCCGAGTGTTGAGGCCATGCAGGGTCACCTGGTGTGCTGCACACGAGGTTACCACGCCTTCGACCTTCCACGGGATGCTTGGATGGCTGAGGTCGCGGCCGTGTGGAAGGAGTTTGCTCGCCTTCATGCTGCTCAGGAGCGGAGACAAAAGATCCAGACACAGATCCGGTAGTAGGAAGAGTAACTCTGTGGACTTCGGGCGGCCCAGGTTGAGGTTGGCCTCCAGCTTGAGGGCACTGAGGAGCGCAACCGGAGGGCCTCCCTTCGGGTAGAGGCGCTGCTGAGGGAGCTTCAAGAGGCTGAGGTAGAGCGCCACAGTACACAAGTCGAGATAGAGACATTCTGCCGCAGGCTTGAGGAGCTCCGAGAGGAGACTCTTTAGAGTGAGACTTTCCTTGCCGACTTGAGGAGGAGCGAGCCTGGTCCTTGACGAGCTTTGACACCTTCTTGTACACAGGGCCCTTGTGATTTGCCCATTCTTGTCTTAGTTACCACGAGAAGTTATCTCGGGCTCCTTTCTTGGATGATATTGATGAATAAAGGACAGAGCTCAATAATTTTTTACTTCCATTCCTCTTGCATGTATGCTCTTTTTTTTGTTTTATTTTTTTTTGTCACTTTATCAGCCCTACCACCCTTTAGGGTTTTCTCCAGGACTGGCCCCCTTTAACTTTTTCCAGTGTGCCCTTGCGGGTTTTCACACTGAGGGGTACCCATTTTTGCCTAAGGCGCCCTTTCGGGTTTTCACCTTAGCCGGGTTAAAGCCTGTTCCATCTCGTTTTTGAACTAGTAGGACAGGAGCTGAAAAGGGGCTATTACTAGACTGTATGTGAGAGCAGAGGAAGAGGTCTTTAATTTGAGATTCAATGACGTTTTTCTAAAGTGGGGAGTGTCTATAAGAATTAAGAAGGCAGTGAAATAGCTTTTGTTTCATCAACTAAAGGGATCATGTGGTCATATGGCCTACAAGGAGGTAAATGCAGGGGTTCAGAGAAAACTGTAGAATATTTCTGTAAGATAGATGCTATGTCCGGGGGGTAAGATGTCAAGGGAAAAGGAGTGGTAGTATCTATGGAAAATAAATGCAAGGAATACAGTGCTCAAGCTTTGGATAAGTCAGCAGAGAACTGCATTGCTGGAACTATGTCAATTGAGGGAGGTGGAATTCCCTGCAACACAAAATCTTGACAATTTAGAGAAAATTTCATAACGTGATATCTCCCAATAACTGCAACCAGGTATTTCCCAAGAGCACATCTATAGTGCTCAAAGGTAAAAACAGGAAGTCCAGTGAAGGAAATGCCAGGTAATTTGAGTGAGACTCCTGGACACCATCCCTGAAAAGGCAACTGTATCACAGGTGCAATTTTCACTGGGTGAGCATCAAGTTTTGTAACAGACAATCCAAGTATTTTTACAATATTTGGGTCAAAAAAATTATGGGGCTCCCATTGTCGACCAGAACAATCACTAACATGGAGATAATACTACCCTGCAAACAAAGAGTGCCCGGAGAAGCAAGATGTGATACCATTTGAGAGGATGAAGAGAGCTCTGGTGCGGGTGGGGTTTCAAGCAATACATCTGGCCCTTCAGAGACTGAGTTTTCATAATCAGTGGCATCTAGAATAAGCTGCAACAGAAATAATTTCTGAGACTGGCACGTGTGTCCAGGTATCCAGTTCTCATCACAGTTGTAACACAATCCTTTATCCCACAGTTCCTGCAGTTGCAGGGTAGTGAGTTTGCGGACAGGGGATCACAAGACCTATGTGCAGGAAACTATGATGGTTGGGTGTTTGAGGATGGGGTACATGGTATAACCACAAGTTGAGTGCTCGTTACTCTGGTCCTTACCAAATTATTCAACGAATTGGAGCAGTTGCATATCATTTGGATTTGCCCCCCAATTCTAAAATAAACCCAGCCTTTCATGTCTCACAGTTGAAGCTGAAATCCAAAGACGCCACACCACCGGCACTCCCTCTACCTGCCCATCTTCCCCAATCGGATAAACAAACTCACATTTTTTTGGGCTGCCGATTGGTAAAATGGGACACCAAGCTGGCTGTGCAGCTTTTGATTCAGTGACAAGGACAATCGTCAACTTAGGCCACATGGGAAGATCATTATGATTTCAAAGCCCGCTACCCCTCATTCAACCCTGAGGACAAGGTCTCTTCAAATGGGGGGAGGAGTGTGTAATGATGGAACAGGCAAACTAGCCGGGTGATGGACGTTGGACTGGCTCAACGGCTGCCAGTCGACGTGGTTCGGAGCAGTTAAAGTCATTATGAGCCGCTGTATTCTTGTTTTAGTTAATTCTATTGTAATTTTGTTTAACTTTCTCTTCGAATTAGCTGTATCTGTTAGAGACTGGCCGGAGGTTGTTGTGGCAAAGCTCTAACCTATAGTCAGAAATTGTATGGCGCTCTTGAAAGCATTATAAATAGATGGATGGAATGGTCAAGAGGACCATCATCTTAGAAACCCAAAGCATCCAATTCTCTTCGTTAGTTCTTCTGCTATCTCCTGTTCGAGTTAGGATTAGTCTATGCAAAGCTCTGTAACCCATTCCAGTCCCCTCCTCTATTCTTCCTGCTTGTTCTTGTTCTATCCAGCATTGCGCGGTCAGCGTGCCGGGCACGACCTTGACGTGCGCCGTGTCGATGCCCAGATCCCGCATGCGCTGTAAAATATTGAGAAGCCATATGCAAATAAATGCACAAGAATCCAAGAAAATATAAAGTTAAGATAGCCCAGGAGCCATTAATGATTTCAAGAAAAAGATTTAAGTCAAAATTAGTCAATATCATTTCAAAATCGTTTGTATAAATTGTCCACTTGTTTTTTTGTGATATATATCGACTAAAAAAGCTGTAAATGGGTCGTCTTCATTTTCGTACACAGACAGCTTATCGGCGGCAATGCAAGCCTTTTCAATGACTTCGTCTGCTAATTTCAGAGCCTCGTCTGTCTTATCCACAGGTGCGGTAGTACCTACCAACTTATTCCATAATTTGTGCAAGCTCATTTCTTGCTTCCGGGGGTGGAATTCAAAATACTAACCATTGTTGTAAATGTCGATTCTGCCTTGGTCAGCAGCACGATAACCCGCTCGGCTAGAGCCTCGTTCCTGTCACGGAGACCCTTATTGTCCATGCGCTCAAGCCAGTATAATACCGCAAAAATGGGGCCAGAAGCAGCCCCTAAATTGCCAAGCGCTGATAGGAATTCAACCAGCGTCATCGCGGACAATACGGCGCCGAAGCGTCTTCACATTGACATCGATACAACACTTCATTAGCTGCGAGTCGTTTCTTAACCGATGACGACGCGGTAATTGTTCCATCCCCTTTCTGAGTAATCACCTTTTGATATTGAGCACAAAAACCATCTTGAATGGCTTCAAGTTTTTGGTTCAAGCTCACGCAAGAGGTTGTCAATGTCAGCATCAGAACGAGCGGTAATGTCTGCAAGAATCGTTTGTGCATATTTTGATTTCACTATCATTTGTGCGTTTAATTCGACAATAGCCTTTTCAATAGCATCATCAAAAATCTGTTTCTCTTGCAGACTGGTATAAAGTTTATTTGCAATCTGCAAGAGTAGGAGGATTATTGATCCCCAGGATAACATTTTATTACCTTACTTAACTGCACTAGGCGCAGTCGTAACATTAGCGGGAGCGGCCATCGCAACGTTGGTATCGTTAACTTTCATGTCGCTAACAAGCGGAACGCTAACGCCGCTGGGAGCAACAGTCGTCAACTTGGCAACTTCGTTAATTTTAGCCTGAATACGATTACCGTAAAGCGTCCATGCAAACGTAATGAGAGTAATTAGAACGCCGATAACAGGTTCGATCCAAGTAGCAGTAGGGGAAACCATACCCCATGAAACGAGAGCACCACTAAGCCAATGCAATGCAACACGGGCATATCGCTGAATATCTTCGTTAGTAAAGTTCATCAATTCTTCTTTCTTTCTGTGGGTAAAATTTAATTAGCTGCAACTTTCCAATCAGCTTCCTTTAGCGCGCGACGTGTCAAAGGTCCAGCGATTCCGTCCACATTTAAACCACTTTTTTTCTGAAACCACTTGACGGCCGTCTTGGTCTTTGTGCCCACGATACCATCGACCGTGAGTACAGGCGCATAGCCTTGTCGATTCAATTTAGTTTGAAGCCAAGTAATCGAAGATGATTCTTCATCAGTTAAAGTTCCATCGAATTCTTGAGAAGTAACCGGAACGTCATGATGGGATGTATCAACATTGCCGTTCATATACTTGACCACAGACGCAACTAAATCTTTCTTAACGAGATTTTTACCGGGGCAACCTTGATGTGACGACGCCTTATCTTCTTTGTGAAAGTGAAGCCCTCGCACACCAAGTTTATAATTTGCAGGATCGAGGCCAGCATGATTATGGAGAATGCCTAACGCAGCAATCAAATTTTCTTTTACACCGCCGTCAAAAGGTTCCGATTGAAATTCCCCGACAGTTTCAACTCCCCATGAAATTGAATTCCAAGACGGGGTATGGGTACCGCGTTGATTAAGCGGGCTAAAGACCCAAATCTTATCATAGGCAACAAATAAATGTGGACCGTATCATTTCTCTCCGATTGGCGGGTTGATAGAAGGGAATACCTTGCTTCCTAGCCAATCCGACTGCACGGCCAGCTATGTCAGGAAGCCCCATAATCAGGACGTAGGGATCATGTAGCTCATCGGGGAGTCGACAATCATCATCTCCCCTGACTGGCTTTTCTTCGGCCACATAGAAGATAGTGGGTGGCCCTTCAGAATTAGGCACCTCAAAAATCTTCAATGACTCAGCTACTTGGCAGTCGGCTTCTGCTACAAGCTTGATGATCCCAGGTGGGACTCTGACATCCTCCAGCAAGTCTTCAAGGTACGACGTCCCCAGTGTAGGATAGATGGTAAGGGGAGTGGCTTTAAATACTCCTTCTTCTTCTGAGATGAATGAAACATGTCAGGGAGCCACATAGCCTGGGGGTGGCGGAGGAAACTAGCTATCAGACTCCACCTTCTTCTTCCCTTTGTCTTGGGTGACTTGGGGAGCTTGCCTTGGCTTTTCCAGGTACAGGGTGGCATCTGATAAATGACACTCGAACACCTCAGAAAGGTGAAGGTCGGGGAAGATTCTGGCTTCTTTCCTATCGCAAGGGTATTTGATGCATTGATGCAGGGTGGATGGTACCACCCTATTTTGGTGCAGCCAGGGCCGGCCAAGTAATGCTTTGTAGGAGGTGTTCGAGTTGATTACATAGAATTGGACCTTGGTCGTGAAGCTGCCGAGGGACAGGTTGAACTCTGTGACCCCCATGGGGACCTCGCACTTCTGGTTGAAGCCGGCGATCTTGACGTTTCTGACCTTGACCAGATGTACATCAAAGTAATGTTTCTAGTACACCCGGTAGGGAAGTACATTCACTGCTGCCCCTGGGTCAATCAGGACTCTGTTGATGGGCTGCCCATTCAGCTGGCCTTTCATGTAGAGTGGCCTGTTGTGACTGCAAGTGGGCAGAAGCATATCCTCCTCTGTAAAGGCCATGGCTACTTCGGGTGACATTTCTACTAGGCAGGCTTCAAGGCATGCTGGTGTCTGGAGTGAGGCAATGATGGCTTGCCTTGTCTCTTCATCTAAAGATAAAATCTCCCAGACGATAAACCGGGCCGAGATCTTCTTTAGGTATCTGACTATACAATCAACGGCCCGAACCTTGAGTAGCTTTATTTCTTCAACTTTGCTACGCCTACCCCCACCATGGACATGGGGTACTGGATCAGAGGGCGCTTCCTCCACTGGATCTGGTGAGGCTATTTGAGCTTGCGGGGCCTGTTGGGTTTCCCCTCTTTCTTGCATAAACTAGACAAGGTTCGGGATGTTGTCAAACTCTTCTCTTGGCCGAGGAGGGGTTGCTGCTGGCGGAGCCGAAGGGCCGCCTGCTTCTTTGGTCTGTTGGGACCATTGGGGGTGAGACTACCTTTCCCTTTGGGCCGACAGGAACTCGGTGAACGAAGGGACACTCTGGCCACTCGCTTCTTCAGGATAGAGACCCGATGCAGGAGGAATCTCCATGCCTTGGACCCTAGGCTCGGGGAACTGGTACGATTGTTCTCCCCTGAGCAGGATGTTGTGGTCGGCCTGAGGAGGGTGCCCCCATTTCCTTCTCGACCTGGTAGCATGCAGGGAAGTGGATGCTTTAGCTTGGTTCACATTTGCTGGTTCGGGAGATAGCCCTTCTTCTTCCTCTTCTAGGGAGAGGGCGGTGTCAAACAATGCCAAAAGGGTGTTACATACAACAACGACCTCCTTCTTCTTCTTGCTTCTAGGCTTTCTCTTCTTTTCCTTCTTTTCTCCAACGGTCGGGGGTTGCTCTTGGGGAAGTTCACCCCACAAGGGAGGCTCTTCTTCCGCCTCGGCTTCTGCTTCTGGAGCCAGCTCGAGGGATTCGAATTCCTTCCAGGGGACATATTCCTTCTGCTCGATAGGCCGGATCTTGGGTTGTTCAAGTGTGTTCTTTTGTAATCTCTAAACACTCTAGTGTGTGTGGATCTTCCTAGATCCGTGTGTGTGTTTATTTTCTGTGAGAATCGTGTGTGTTTAGGTGTATTTACACCTTTGTGGGAGTTTCCATCCCCCTACGTGTGTGTGTGTGTTTTGATCTTGTAACACTTTACAAGATAGTGTGGGAATCTTCATAGATCGTGAGGGGTGGATGTAGGTTGCCATCGCCAGAACTGAACCACCTAAAAATCACTGTCCATTGTGTGGTTTGCTCCATTTCTTCTATCCCCATTCTGTGCAGCATATATTTAGACTAGGTTGGTTGAATTAATTGAGTTAGATCTAGAATAATTTATCATTCTCATATTAGATTTTGGGTATATCAAAAGGCGTATTCAGATCGACAAGGCAAACCTTGTCAAGAAGATTACCTCTTGAGTGAGCAGAATCTTCAGATTTCTACCTCCGCCATCGTACCTAAGGTCTATTAAGTGTGATAAATATTTCTAGATCAGACAGTTTGCATATAGATTTAAAGTTCATCACGGTTATTATTCACACTTCTTTAGATTGGCCAAGATTTGATAAAAGTTTGAAAACACCTAATTCACCTCCCTCTTGGGTGTCATTGATCGCGGGACTTCAACTAGGAGTTAGAAGTTGAAGCATCTCCGCCTCTAGCCATTGCTTTTGTCACCTGAACTGTCGGAGGATGTCTATCTCCTCCCTCTATCAGGGCTGTCAACAGGAGAGCACCGTGCAACATCGAAGATGGCTGGACTACAACCGTAGGTCCCTAAAGCTGGTCACGTACTCACCCATCACCTCGTCCTCTCTTGCCACCTTCATCACCGAGGTCTTCCTTCAAGAAGACTTGGAGCACGTGAAAGCCCCCCAATCCTGGTGACATGGAATGCGAAGAGACACCTCCATGAAAATTCAGACCTTTCCTCCCACCTCACATCCGATTTTGCTGACATCAAGTGGCTACCGCCCGTAGTAAGGGCGGATATTCAACGCCTCTAGTTTAGCCTCTCCTCCAAGGAGACTCTGGCATCCGCCGACCACCAAGCTTCCGCCTCGACTCCCCAATGCCACAAAGGCTCCCCCAATATTGAGGGAAAATCATGGTGGACAACCTCCTTCCGAAAACCTTCAGATGGATTATGGATTCCCCATCAATCAATACCCAAGCTATCATGATTGCCCGCATGTTTCAACTCCAACTTTAGTATGTCCCAAGACACATCTCCAAGAAAGTCCTCCAATATATTGCTCGATGATTGTCTCATGAAAATGAACGCATCATTAAGCCACCAAGTTTTCACTACCGCTATCTGATACTCCACAAGTTGCACCAAAGGCCAATGGGAGATCATAGTGACAAATCTCCTTCCCTAGACCTTTAAATGTGCAAGGAAGTCTCAAGCGACAAGTACCCAAACCATCACCCCTTTGCATTGATTTCCACTCAAACTTTCACAAGACTTAGTTATCAGCTCTCGAGTATTTCCTCTTGGGACGCTTGTCTGCCAACTGCATACACTCACTCCATCCCCACCTCAAAGCATCACTATAATAAGCGTCTCTGATCTTGTAAGGAAACTTTCTCTTCTCTTTCCTCAAATTTTGTATATGAGTCTTTCTTCCTTCTCTCAAGCTCTATATGTTATGTATACCGAGCTGACTGAGCTTTTGTATTAGTCATGTAATTTCTATATGCACAGTCCAAGAAGTGAAAAGCTATGGCCCACTTGTCTTTCTCTCTCTCGTTTCAGCTCCACCACTTGCTTGACTAAGAATCTAGTCTTGCCAACCAAAATCTCGTGACCATCTGATGACCAAGAGAGTTGCGAGATTCAAACTCCACAATTATGTATATATTTATTATTTATCTATAATCCTGTTGGCATGTGCTATAAATTTCGTTAGGCTTTTAGGCCGTTGGCCCTGACGCCCCTGTCCTGGCACGTCAGGTGGTGTAACGTGCCTTGATTGGAGCGTTACATCGTTTGAGTGTAGGTTTTAGGCTTGTTTTCCTTGAAGCCCCCACCTTGGTCCGTCAGAGCAGTGTAACGCCCCTGTAGAGGTGCGTTACAGTCCTCTTGTTGGCCACGATAGCCTGCGTTGTTCGTTATTCTATTCTGTGTCTGTTCGTGTGTTGGTCTATCTTAGGTTTGTGCTCTAGGGCGGTGTCTGTGTGTCGGTGGTTTCTGGATCGGTCGGTTCAGGTGGCTGGGTGTGGTCTTTTCCTTGACTGCAACAGTTCCCTAACGACTTGATCTATAACTGCCAGAGTCCTTGACTCTGGTCTTGCAGCGGCTTTCCTTAACTATCGGGTTCACCTAGTGGCTGAGTGATAGTTCGCTCTGCCCAGAGTGTTGTCGTTGTCCACCACTCCAGTTTCTGCTTGTCTTGGCTTGATCTCGTGGTTTGCCCATGACCCGTGGATGTTTGTTGACATTCTATGAGGGCTGTGGCCATGATGGGATAGCCAAGAGTGCTTGTGTGTGATATCTGTGTGTGTCTGTGTGTGTCTGTGTGTGTCTGTGTGTGTGTCGTGTCGGGTTCCAGTCAACCTGGTGAGACCAGGGGTTGACATGTGACCTTGTGTGTGTCTCGACGGCTTTGTCCAATTCGAGACTGTGTTTTTGGATGCCTCGAAGTATCGTTCTACCTTGATTTGCGTATCCAGATGTGTTGAGAGTTCTCGGTGTTCCCTCGGGTCTCCGTGAGTCGTTTCCTGCGTAGCGTCGTTTCCTCTGGCTTAGGAGTAGACTGATTGGCTTCTTGTTCCGCTGTCAGTGACGATCTTGCCTCTGAGTCATCTGACTTAAAGATCGTTACGTGAGTAGGTCTAGTTGCCTTGTCCAGAGTTGTCGGCAGTGGCTGTGCTGCCATTGGTGCTTCGAAGTATGCACGATAGTGCTCTCTCGCCTGTCTGTACTTCCACACTCGTGTTTTGAGTCTCTGTGTCTTGTGAGCCTCCACTAGTCGTAGTCTTACGACATGCTTCGGTGTGACAGCTCTTGTAGCGGGGCACTTTCCTGATTTACGATTCTTAAGCTAGTTCTGTGGGCCCCCAGTCCAACCGTAGCGTCCTTCGGAGGGTGAATACTAGCTAGAGGCCTGGCTTAGGTAGTGGGCCAGTGTGTGCACACATGGTCAGGGACTTTGGACTTGCGTCGTCAGACGTGACCTTGACTAGTCACTCACATTATGGTACTATTCTAGTTCTGGCAGTGTCTTGGTCTCGGCCTAGTCCTTGCAGTAGGTTACGTGGACAAGACGCTAGTAGGCGTAGCATAAGACGTCAATGGATGCAGTTGGCTGTTCTTCTGGTGGTGAGGCACTCTAGTCACGTGGCACGTGACTCTTCGCGGTTCTTTTCCCGTTTCTTGTCCGTCGTGACCTCCCGGGTTAGCCCTCTCGTGACTGCACTCGAGGTCGGTATCCTGTCACATACACGATATTCTAGTCATGCGTGGGCTGTGTGTACGACGTTCTAGTCGTGGTGTGTCTGAGTCTGTCTAGGTCTTTTCTAGACTTTTGGTCTGGTCTCGTAGGCCTTGTCTTTGGCCTCCTGGATGTCGACAAATCGGTGACTCCTGATCTTCCGAGTTCAGGGTCGACCCTTCTGCTGTTGTTAGGAGTAGCTTCGAGTGCTGAGGTTAGTTTAGTAGCCTCGCTAGTGTGTTACGGGTTCGTCCCTTTTTCCTTGCTTGCTCCCTACTTCTGCACCCCTTTTCTTTATAGCTTTGTAGTGGTTTTCCTACTTTACTACTGTTGTTACCTGTTGTTTACTTGCTATTTTAGCATGTTACTGCGTATTTTTCAGTGGGGATCTGCGTGTGTAGGGTAAGTATTTATGATGATAATGATGATGACAATTAATGATCTTTATGCTGACTAGTGAGCAAGAAGTCATAAACGGTTAAAAGTAAGCAACCTTGAGATAGATTGACTAGTAGAGAAGTCAGCAATTTCTCCATTTTGAATTGTGATGTTTAATGCACTTCTTTATCTGTCCATTCAACAATCATAAGCATCGGTCTGAAATATTCAGACAAAAAGCCGATGAAATACCCTGCCAAAAAGTACCCTCCCATTTGAGAATTTCTTCTCAATTGGCAGAGGAACCCGCCCTCCCTCCTCTCCTCCCAAATATCAAATCCAATGACTATTCCTCAACTCGAAATGCACATTGAGAGCCCCAGACATACATTGGGATTTTGGTACTATATGTTTCCATGTATTACACAAAGTAGACAGCCAATAGGGAATAAGAAGCTGGTCATCCAATAGACCAAAGCGTTTGAACTCAATAATTCAAACAAGTGAAAAGAAAAAAAATACAATAGCCCCTCCCTTTTGACCACCCAACATCAACAGCAGCAATAATGACTCGAGCAAGCGGCTTATCTCTTCAATGTCCCTCGGACAGCCAACATACCCATTCTGGACCTAAGGTTCTACCGGCACAGTATCAAACCTACACAAACGAGAAACATTTGGTGCTGCTGGGCATTATATGACCATTGGAGCTGTTGGGCATTATATGACCAAAATTGACTGAGTCACTCAACATGACTTCAATGGTAATAACCGTAATAAAAACCGGGACTCCCAAGACTTAGCAAGAAAGGAGGGAAGGGGGGGAGGGGAACGACTGACGCAGACATGATACCGACTAGCGCTTCCTGAGGGGGAGACTGGAGAGTGTACCGGTTTGGGGGGCTCCTCCGGCACCGCCTCCTGCTTCTCGAGCATGGCCTCGATGACCACCCTGTACGAATCCTCCTCCAGAAAAACCCAGGCATCATCTCCTAGGTAGACCTCCTGCAACAGCGTCCAAAAAAAAAATGAACGCCACCACGACGTAACGAGAAGAACGACACAATAAAAGAAGAAGGGCTTTGGGCGTGTGTGTTGGGGGGGGATGGGGTGGGGTGCGGTGGGGAGAGGAAATGTGGGGACGCCACGGCGGCCAGCGAAGAGGAAGTGGAGGAAGACGGGAACATAGCCAGGAAGGGAGGCATCGGAATCAAAAGCCAACAAGCATACCACACACCTTGAGGAGGTGCTTGACAGTCGTGCGGACCTCCTCCCTGGGGAACCCCATCCGCCCCAGATGATCGCAGGTGGCGTCCATCCGCGTCAGCCGCGGCTGCATCGACAAAGACGACCGAAAACTCGGAAACGAATTGAGAGCAAGAGATGGAGAGAGGGGACAAAATGGAGCCATGGGAGGGGAGGGGGTGAAGGACCTTGGCTCTGGCTCGCCTCTGCGGCATCGTCGGAGGCGGGAAACGTGGCCGCGCAGGCACCGGCACCGGCAGCAGCACAGGAGGCGGTGGTGACGGGAGCGAAGGGGGAAAAGTGGCAACGAGGGGAGGTGCTTACCACGACCTATACCATACGACATACGTATACCTTTTTTGATACCGTTTGGGTGCCTAGCGTCTGATACTCGCACGGTTGCACTCCTTTCACGTGTCAAGGCCTCTTCAATGCCCCCGCCGGCGCCAGCAGATGGACCGCCCGACGTCTCCGCTGCCAGCTCGCGCCGACCCCCCCGGCGGCCCGCGCCTCGTCGTTCCCGCTTAAAAACAAATACCCTCGTAAATTAAGATATATTACGAAATTACCATTTCCGTGGACACGGGGAGTACGGGTATGATTCGATTTGATTCGCTTTGGAATTTTTTTTCAAATTGAATCAAACTAAATTAATCGTCAAATTAAATCGATCAAATTTAATTTGATTCGATTCAAACGGGGCGCGTGACCCCGAGTGGGCCCCCGGGGGTCCGCGACCCCGGGGAGGTCCTCCCGAGGCGCACGACCCCGGGTGGGGCCCGCGGGACCTCCCACCCCGGGGAGGTCCATCTCCCGTGCGCGGATACTTAAGAAAAATTCAAAAAATGACCTCCCGGGGTCATTTTCATGTCATCCAACCCGTACGGGTCCGAACGCCCCCGGGTAGGTTCCCCACTACTATAAATAGACCCCCAAAGGTCCATAAGAGGACATCAAGCATCGAGAGTAGCTACGGAGCACTTCCTACATTTGGAGCATCCAGCAAGATACTTGTTCGTTTGTTTTGGTCCGCGTAGGGTAGGTCCCCGAGTCTTGTGTATATGCCCCTATGAGAGTATATTTGTAATTTTGCCCCTCAGCAGGCCGTGGTGTTGTTTCTCTACCCCGGGACGGCAGAATTAAGTGATTTCACCCACATAATGAGAAATTACAAAAATGTCCTCTCGGGTCCACGAGAAACAAAAAGTCCTGTTGTTCGCAGTTTTACCCTGCAACCTTTTGTAATTAGGGCTACGCCCCTATCTCCCGCTTTAATGCGGACTTTATTATAGTCGACAACTCGCCGACAATCATTGTACTCATTTGGATTAGAAAAGTACTCAGTATGCTATGTGTATTTCTTCCAGAAAAAATTATAAGAAAATCCCCAGCTTTTCAAAAATTGCAGATATACCCTTCCTCCTGCCAAGTTGACAAATGAGCACTTTCTATGAAACCCCTTGTCATCCTTTCGGTTTGGGAGTGTTGTTAGCTCAGTCCAGCACTCGGGTATCACCTCAAACCTAGGTCTAGGGTCTGGTAAAATTACCGAAATATCCCTGTGACCTAGAAATGGCCCAATAAACCTTGGAACTCTCCAGAAAGAGCCTCAGAGCCTTAAGAAGTCGGGAATCTGATCCTACTTCCGTCCCAGTCCAGAAATTTCAGAAATGTCCCTGGCCTGAAAAATTACCAAAATACCCCTGGGGTGGTAAAATTACCAAAATACCCCCAGGGTCCAGAAAATTCCCTATCGCTTCGAAAATGCCTATGGCTCTTGCATACTTGCATTCTTATTCCTAAATCCTAGGGTTTTGCTTAGACCAAACCCTAACCCTATCTTTTTTTTTGGTGGTGAATGAATGGAGAGCTCCTCGAGTGAGAGTGCCCTCAACATCCGAACCTATGGAGAGGATTTTAGGGTTTTCTTTGACAGTTAAACAAAGGTGTTCGGACGTTAGACCGATGTAAATCAACACTGACTCCGGTCAGTGGGGAGAGGTCCAGCACCCGAACCCAAATCGTCTGATACGATGCGCACCCACGGAATTACCCTCTGTATCAGGGGGATGCTTCTTTTCATAAAGAGCTTAAGCGCCGCATTTTTACAAAATGTGTGCGCCAATCCTATTTTTCCCCTGCGAAAAATAAAACAATAAAATTCCGTGACCAACACCCGCCTAACACTCAATCTTTTTGGGCTCCGGGAGTTGAAGAAGTCATCGCTCAAAGGCGTATGATAGAAAAAATTGTCGAAAATAAGTTCGCCCAGTACGACGAAGGTACGGCCATTGTTGATTTGTATAGTGTGCCTTATCCTATTCATCATCAGTTTAAAAAGCTCCCGTCAGACTGTCCAAAGGCGCCAAAGCTACAAAAGTTCAATGGGTAGAGCTCACCGCATGAACACCTGGTCTATTACATAACGGCTATGGGTGAGCTCGCACTTGTTGAGTCGTATCTCCTCTGATATTTTGCAACCTCTCTCACCGACAATGTCTTTCAATGGTACTCAAGGCTGAAGCCTAATTTGTAGCCGACTGGGCGGATTTACAAAACAAATTTATTGATCACTTTCAGTTAACTGAGAGGAAGGTGTCTCTTGTTGAATTGTGCTCACTCAAGCAAAGGCGAGGAGAGACCGCTCTAGACTTCATAAAGAGATGGAGGGATTTTAGTATGAGGTGTGATAACCCTCTAGTACAGGAGGACGCCATAATGATATGTCGAAGAGGACTCTCCCCCGAAGTCAGTGAGCGACTCCTGGGGGCAAATATCAAGGTATTTGACCAGCTAAATTCTGTGGTTGCGGAGATTGAAATGTTCTTCGTTGATAATCCCACCTTTACTCCATCAAAGCCTAAGGCGTCCAAGGAGCGTCCTACTACGGGAAAAGAGGCAAATGCAGTGGACTTCTCTCCAATCACCAAAGCTGGTGAAGCATCATCGCCGGGTGATTCCCAACAAGGGTCTGAAAGGATGACACCGACCACGAAATTGGCCGAGCGCATGAAGACTCCCTACTCTTTCAAGAAGGAGCACACTCGCAAACTGTTCAATCTTTGTATGAAGAATAAGTTGATAACTTTGCTGGAGCCCAAGAAGCCTGAAGAAGTTAGCAAAACGAACGATCCCAATTACTGCCCATATTATCGTTTGTTGGGGCACACTATTGAAAATTGTTATGTTTTCAAAAATGAGCTGGAGAAAATGACATAAAATCAACTCATCACAATGAAGGGGACTCGAGTTGACCCTCCTCAGCCCCACGCCTGGGACCGAACTACCTGTTCGGCAAATGTCATCAACCATCAACCAACTCGAGAACATTATCAAATGGCAGCTTTCACATTCCCTGATCCGGGGGCAGAAGAAGCAGGGCCCAGTGGGACAAAGCCTACTGTGTGGTATCTAGATGGAGGCCTTCTCACCAATGCTCTTTTCCCAAGGAAAACACTAAGAGGATATTTGACATTCTTCTAGAGCAAGGTCGCATTATGGTGCACGACCCCCCTCCTACTTACACCGAGGTTGAGAAAGCCCATCCAAGATATTGCGAGTTTCACGCTGTGATATCGCATCCCACTAAAGAGTGTGAGGAGCTACAAGATTGTATCGAGACCCTCATTCAGAGGGGCGAGATCGATTCTCAAGGAGAAAGCATGGTAAGAAAGAGGCTTAATGAGACTGTTGAGCGGACTCTAAATGAAAGTAACACCGAGAAACATCCGCCTCAGTCTCATATCCACGATGGATCAAAGTTTTCAGTAAATGTCCTTCATAAAATCTCTAGGAAAAGTCAGGCTAGGGATGTACGACATGGTCTGGACTCAGCCCCCGCCCCGCAAGGCACCTCTTTGGCAAGAGGCTACTTCTTAATGTCCGAATGCCTGGCCATTCGGAAGGCTGTTCAAAAACTTAGAAAAGAAATAGGATCGGAGTCATGAGTTGAATCAGATCCTTGTGGACCCCGTCATGAGTTGAACCGGATCCTTGTGGACCCCGGTGCCTCTGTTCATATAATGTCTCTCGAGACTTTTAAGTCTTTATTTCTTATGCCTTATCTTCAAAGGGTTTATGATGTAAAAATCTCGGGATTCAATCAAGATTCTGAGGATGCACCGAGAAAAGTGGAATTGAAAGTGATAATGGACACTTTTGTCACCAAGACTACATTTTACATCATTAATGCCAACACTTCATATAAAGCCTTGCTCGGCAGGCCATGGCTTCATGAGAATGGGGTCGTCCCTTCGACTCTACATCAGTGTATCAAGTATGCGAAGGCCGGGGAGCAACATACAGTCTTTGCTTATAGGTCCCCCTTTCGACCAAATGAATGTAATTTGACCGATGCTCAGCTATATTTTGGGGAACTTACTGTTGAACCCCCAGTTGAGGTCAAAGATAAACGAAAGCAAAAGGTGATTATTGAGGAGGAGGATGAAGATGAACTCTTCGTGGTAAATGGAGACCTTGCTAGGCTACATCGACTCAATCTGCAAGCCAATGCTCCCGCAGCGAAGCCAACTCGGCTTGAGAGGCGAGAAATTAACTTCAAGGCCAACCTCATTAAT
Source organism: Amorphophallus titanum (assembly GCA_024336825.1). Classification (NCBI taxonomy): domain Eukaryota; kingdom Viridiplantae; phylum Streptophyta; class Magnoliopsida; order Alismatales; family Araceae; genus Amorphophallus; species Amorphophallus titanum. The sequence goes on along the minus strand of JANBPO010002057.1, from coordinate 15,179,396 downwards.
CAAACAATAGACGAGCATCTTCCTGCCTCCTACCTACATGCAGTTGGTCTCTCAAAGGGAGGAGCATGGAGTCGACATTCTAAAGACATTTATTCTCACACATCAAGCTAAAGGCAGAAAGAAAACTAAGGAGTGTCTTAAGCCCATTATCTTATACAAAGGAGATGTGGTGCCTCATGTCCCCTCGGACGACGACTTCGACTGGAGCGAGACACCGAAAAATGCCCCAGAACCTGTCCAAGAAATGCCTTATAAAGCCCAACACGTTAAACAAATATGTAAGAGGCAGAACATCCCACAGACAGAGAAGGCCTCCCGGCGTAATTCTTTCCTACAGCTTTGGCACCCTCCGCAAGTCAGGGGACACCGCCCTTCTCCAAGAATGATCGAAGAGGGCCGGGTTACGACCCCGAGCCAGACTTTAAGGTCTATTATGCTATAAATACCATTGGGACGTCGCCCCCTCCTGACCATTCCAATCTTACTCGGGGGAATGCCCCTTGCATAATTGCAGGAAAAGAAGAGTTTGGGCTAGAAGTCCCTGATGCTAATGGCCGGGACAGCCATACTACCAAGTCCGGGGATGAAGAAATCATCATCTTACTTGTTGATACACACAATCAACTAGCAGACATCTTCACAAAACCCCTAAACCAGGAACAATTCAATAAAATCAGGAGAGAACTTGGCATGTGCAAGGGTGAGGGCATACATACTTAGGTCTGTACTAGGATAAGTGTTGCATTTACGTTTAACAAAAATTAGAAGCATGAAGGGTAGATTGTGTCAAATGTATGCATCATGCATAAGTTGTATGTATTCTTCTATTTTTGTGCATGGCATTATCTTGTATGTGTGCTTGTACTTATATATGTATGCCTCTTTTTGAAAAATTTCTAAAGCCCAATATTCCTTGATACATAAATGTGGACTAGCAACCTGAGGATTCTAGGCAGTCATTGAGGGGGAGGTTCAGAAAAACTCTTAAGGACGACATGTCAGAAGTCATCCCATTCTCTTTCCTCCCAAAGCAACACAAAAAATGATATAAAAAATTATGTTAAAAAAGGAAAAAAGGAGTGAAAAAGAAATTGGCCAGCCAAATAATGGAGCTCAACTGATCACGAGAGAGGCTTCGTGGAAATTCTTTAACCTTAGGCTCAATTGGCCAACCCTATGTGATCTGATCAATCTGCCTTCCACCAGTTAAAATAACAACCCCAAAATTGGCAGTCAGCCAAACAAGGTCGTCTAATCCATGTCAATTTCTGGATCCCTAGTTGTAAGCATTTTCAGACTGTTTTGGGATGTTTAGGAGTGATTTACGTGTTTTAGGCCGGAAGAGTATCTTTAAGGTCGATGGCTCTATCCCTTGGCAAACATACCACAATTATCAATTTTGGCTTCATACCTTTAAGGTCGGCCAATTCTTTTGGTGTTGACTTTTGTGCCCTTTGGACAGTCAACCACATTTATTTCCACTTGTAGTGTTGGCTTACATACCATAAAGGCTGTCAACCCTACTTGTGTTTGCTTTTCGTGTTGACTTACATGCCATTTGGGATGTCAACTCCATTTATTCCCACTTGTAGTGTTGACTTACATGTCATAAAGGTTATAAACTCTACTTGTGTTTACTTTTGGTGTTGACTTATATGTTGTTTGGGCTGTCAACCCCATTTATTCTCACTTGTAGTGTTGGCTTACGTGCCACAAAGGCTGTCAGCCATATTTGTGTTTACTTTTGGTGTTGGCTTACATTCCCTTTGGGATGTCAACTCCATTTATTCCAACTTGTAGTGTTGGCTTACACGTCACAAAGGCTGTCAACCCTATCTGCGTTTACTTTTGGTGTTGACTTACATGCCCTTTGGGCTGTCAACCTCATTTGTTACCACTTGTAGTGTTGGCTTACATGCCACAAAGGCTGTCAACCCTACTTGTGTTTACTTTTGGTGTTGACTTATATGCCCTTTAGGTTGTCAACTCCATTTATTACCACTTGTAGTGTTGCCACAAAGGCTATCAACCCTACCCGTGTTTACTTTTGGTGTTGACTTACATACCCTTTGGACTGTCAACCTCATTTATTTCAACTTGTGGTCTTGGCTTACATGCCACAAAGACTGTGAACCCTACTTATGTTTACCTTTGGTGTTGGCTTACATGTCACAAAGGTTGTCAACCCCACATATGTTTATCTTTGGTGCTGGCTTACAACGTACATGTCACAAAGACCATCACCTCTACTTATGTTTACTTTTGGTGTCGGCTTACATGTCCTTTGCACTGTCAACCCTATTTATTCTCACTCGTAGTGTTGACTTATATGTCACAAAGGCTGTCAATTTTACTTGTGTTTACTTTTAGTGTTGGCTTGCATGCCCTTTGGGTTAATGTTAACCGTACCTAGTTTAACTGTTAGATGTTGGCTTACACACAAAAAAGGTGTCAAGCCCACATATGTTTATCTTTGGTGCTGGCTTACAACGTACATGTCACAAAGACCATCACCTCTACTTATGTTTACTTCCAGGCTGGAATCGTCAGCAACCTCACTCAAAACTGAGAATCTGTTGGAATTTAATGAAGGAATCTCTTTACCAGAATCGTCAGCAACCTAACTAGCTTTAACACTACCAAGTTTCCTCCCCTGCAACAGCTGCTTCATCATATCTTCACAACCATCATTACCCAATAAGGTGGTGGGAGGGGCAGACTGACTGAATATCAGAGGTTCCTATTCTATTGTATGCTCAAGAATATCAAAGTCTGCCTCCCAGACCTAATGATACAGATCATTTGTTTCTTTAGAAACAAGGGCTGGCATCTTCCTTATGCAGCTCATCTGACTACCATTTCTAAGAGAATGAATATCCCTTTAGAGGGTGAGAAATCTAAGGAGACACCCGTGACCAACATTTACACAATGAACTTTCTAGAGACGTTCATGAAAATCAAGAAGGTCGATGGGAGACTTCAAAGGCAGCCACAACAGATTGAACAAGAACTGCCTGAGCAGCAGCAACAGCACCACTTTGAGTAGCAATAGCCACAGCAGGAACAGGAATAGCCGCAACAGGAACAAGAACAGCCTGAGCAGCAGTAGTCTGATCAGCAGCAAGTAGAGCAGCAAAAGTAAGATGAGGAGCAAGATAGCCAAGAGAATTCTGATGGCCCACAGCATGAAGAGGTGGACCAACAACAAGAGCATCAAGTTGAGGATCACCTTGATGATCTACAACAGGCAGATCCTACAGTGCAAGAAGGAGTAGAAATTACTCAGGAATTGCCACCACCAGTAGTTCCAGAGGCCCAAGAACAGTGGCATGTTCCTCCTGAGGCTCACACAGTAGCTGACCCTCAGTCATCTAGGCCTTCAACATCCACTGTACCAAAGACTGGTACACTATATCATTTTCTATTTGCTCAGTTTGCTATGATGAACTCAGCCATGACAGAACAAACCAACTATCTTGAGCATCAATTGCTCAAGTTCAAGGCAGAAATGAATGCTGGGATGAAGGACATGTCGACCAAAGTTGAGAGGTAGTTAAATTACATAAAGATTGACATGAGGAATAGAAGTGGCACCATTCAAAGAGATAAGAAACAGGTAGATAGAAATTTCTATAATCTGGTAAGGGACGTTTAGGGAGTGCTTTGTATAGTTGGGAATCAGATTGGAAGGTTAAGTGATAGATTGATGAACTTCTACGAGGAATTGAAAATAGCTGCATAGTATTTCCATAGGACTAAGGCTCAGCATGATCACATTGGCATGTGTTATACTGGCCTATCAGATAAGCTACAACTTATAGCTGATGATGTTGTAGTACATGGTCAATGTCTTCAAGGACCACTACCCACAACCACCTCCTAAAGACCAAGAGGATGGGTGGCATCCAGATTATGTTCCTGAACCCATATCAGTTCTTCCTGTAGGGGAATCATCCGCCTCTGAGAATCCTATCCTTGGCTCTCAGAATGGAGCACAGTTGACGTATGTTGCAAATATGATCTGAGCTCAAACTACAGTCCTAAGTGGAAAGATGGAATCATTCCACGAAGCTCTTCTAGAGAGGCACTTTTCTACTGATTACAACCTCATAACAGTAGCACAAAGAGTGAAATAGAATACTGAAGAGCTATGGATTTCACTTTAGAACATAACACTTCCTTCACAAGGTCCTTCAACTAAGGATGCTTCCACTCAAACTAACGAAATGATGTCTCTAGCCACTCACTTTGAAGACCTCCTTTTTACTGATGGCAAAGGGGGAGAAGATAAAGATGGAGGTGAAGATAAACCTGGAGAGATAGAGAGCTGGCAAGGGGGAGAACTGGAGAGATAGAGAGCTAGAGCTGACAAGGGGGAGAAGATAAAAATGGAAGATGGAGAAGATAAAGAGAGATGGAGATGGAGAGATGTAGATATGACAGAGCAAAGATGAGCATCAACCTTAGAGACGCCATCGAGGACCTCATCCGGAGGGGACTCATCGATAAGTTCCTCACCAAGATGACAGAACAGCGACAGAAGCTGCCCCCACCAGTCGACAACCGGCCCAACGGGAAGGAGATCATGATGATCTCTGGGGGACTGGCCGCCGGGGGAGACAGCGCGAGTAGGAGGCGACAGTATGTGACGACGGTCCGCGCCACGGACCAAGGCAACGATGCTCTGCGTGAGAATTCCACCCCATGCCATCTAGGAGATCCCATCATCCTCTCCGAAGATGACCTAGATGGTGTAATCACACCCCACGCTGATGCTTTGGTGGTCTCTGCCACCATTAACCAATGTACTGTGCATCATATCTTAGTGGACAATGGAAGCAGACTCGATGTTATTGCCTACGACTGCCTTGTCCTTATGGGTGTGGATATGTCCCAACTAATGCCATTAAACACGCTGCTATACGGGTTCTCGGGAACAACCATTCGCCCGGAGGGGCGCATCTCACTCCCAATTATGTTCGGGACCGCGCCGAAAGAGGTAACCTTCCTTGCCGACTTGACTGTAGTTCGTGCGATGACAGGGTATAATGCCATCATAGGCCGAGGGATCCTCGGCACCCTCCGGGGCGTCCCTTCCTCCTACCACCAAAAGCTTAAGTTCCCCACCCCTCGGGGGGTAGGGGAAGTCCGGGGAGATCAAAGGGAGTCCAGGAGATGCTACCTCATCTCCACGCGTGATCGACATCCCGAAGACGCACCGCCTGAGAAGAGGGCTAAGACCTAGGACCCGAGATGGAGCACGAGTGCCCCGACGAAAGACTTATACCTCATCCAGGTGGGAGCAGATCCAAGCAGAACACTAAGAATCAATGTGAACCTATCTGAGCACGACAGACAAGCCTACGCGAGGTTTCTCACTGCCAATCAGGACGTGTCCGCCTGGTCCAAGGACGAGCTCCCCGGAATCCCTCCGGAGGTTATCACACACCAACTAAGGTTGGACCCCACGTGTCGCCTGGTCCAGCAGCGCCGGAGGTATTGCAACCTCGAGCGACAGGCCATCATTAGAGAGCAGGTGAACGAAAAACTACACTCCAAGCTGCTAAGGTCTACTCAGTATCCAGACTGGGTAGCCAACGTGGTCCTGGTTCCCAAGAGCAACGGGAAGTGGCAGATGTGCATCAACTACATCGACCTCAACAAAGGTACCCTCAAGGATAGCTTTCCTATGCCCCGGATCGACCAACTAGTCGATGTGACGGTTGGGCATGAAATGCTGAGCTTCTTAGATGCCTACTCCGAGTATCACCAGATCAGCTTGCACAAGCCCGGCCAGGACAAGGCCGCGTTCGTCACCAATCATGGCCTCTATTGCTACACCCGAATGCCATTCGGACTGAAGAACGCAGGGGCAACCTACCAACGCCTCATCAACCACATGTTCGACTCCCAGATCAGCCGCAACATGGAGGTGTACATTGACGACATGCTCGTCAAAAGCCTCCGAACCACCAAACACTTGGATGACCTGGCGGAGACCTTCACTACACTCAGAAGGTACGACATGAAACTAAACCCAGCCAAGTGCGCGTTCGGAGTGCGGTCAGGAAAGTTACTGGGTTTCCTCGTTACCCACCGAGGGATCGAGGCCAACCCAGACTAGATCCAAGCAGTGTTGAAAATGCAGCGGCCAGGCCGAGTGAGGGATGTACTGTGACGACCCAGATCCCAGATACCAGATATACCCGATAGGACTATCGAATATACCTGATATCACTTGGAACCCGCGAGGCCTCCCAAGGGCGGTAAAGCCCCTAAAGGGAAAAAGGGATTGTCATGGAGTACATTGAACTGACAGATATAGCAGTAAGCAATAATATTTCATTAGATCGGTTTGCTAAAGTAGCAGAAATAAAATACACACACACACACACACACACACACACACACACACACACACACACACACACACACACACACACACACACACACACCGTAGCACTCTCTACCTGTAGCTGTAGCTCCTCCACACTGCGGGCAGACCACCCCTCTCTCCCTTTCTCTGCTGCCGCACAACCTCCCATCTCCCTCTCTCTACTTCTGTCTCTAACCTCCTGTCCCTCTCTCCTCCTGCTCCTCCCTCTCCCCTACCACCTCCAGCACGTGACCCATCATGCCAGCCTCTCCCATGCATGTCTGTCACCGACTCCATAACCACCCACAGGCCAGCGTTCCCTCTCACCACTCTCTCCCATAGACACACACCCAGCAGTCGTACCTCTCTCCTGGCCACTCCATTTCTCTCTCTAACCTCCCTCTGCACATCCTCTCACCCAGCCCTCCTGTCTCTCTCTTTGCTCTCTCTTTCGTCTGCATTCCCACCTCCTTCACCTACGCATCTCTCTCCCCCTCTCTCTAGCACACATACACACTTGGCGGCCGAGCCACCCATCTCCCTCTCTCTTTTTCCGGCCAACCCACCGCCGCTACCATCCCACTCTCCCTTTCTCCCTACACATACACCTCCTCTCCCTCTCCTCTCTCAGGGGGATCCAACCGTGAACCTCTCCCCACCGTCAAACTTCGTTCTCTCCCTCTTCTCTCTTATCTCCCACACCCTTGCTCTCTCTTTCTTCTCACCCCGCCAGCAGACACAGGCAGCCACCCCTCTCACCTTTTCTCCTCTACACATACACCGCCCAAGCCACTGCTCCTCATGCACGTCACCTTCGTCGGCGCTCTCCCCATCGCAGCACCACCGCCGGATCTCTGCACTCTCCCATCTCATTCTCTGCCAGACTCTCCTCTCCTCACACACACACACACCTAGCGGTGGACCTCTCTCCCTCTTTTCTAACCCCCTGCACACCTCACGCATCGACCCCCCTCCCCTCCGTGTCTTCTCTCCCTATCTCTCTTTCTCTCTATAGCCTTCTAACCTCCCTCCTTGTCTCTCCCTCTCCCTGCTAAACACCTCCACGCACGGCGAGCCCTCCGCTCTCACCATTGTAGGCACACCTTCACTACACTACCGTAGGCGAGACTCCTCTCTCCCTTTCTTTCTCTCTCTAACCGACAGCCACCGTGGCCTCTTCTGCAACCCCCTCTCCTAACGCACAGGCCTCCCCGTCGTTCTCTCCCACTCCCTTCACACACACGGCCATGGATCTCTCTTTCGCTCCTCTTGTATCTCTCTTCTCTCCTCACCCTCCGCTGCCACCCTCTTACCACCGCGTGCAACATCTGCTCCCTCTCACACTCCTCTCCCTTGCACCCTCCACCACACCTACCACTAGCAGACCTTCTCTCTCTCTCTCTTCTCCCTCTCACACCTTCACCCCACCACCGTCGGCCAGCTCTCTCCCCTCACTACAGTCGTCCTTTATCTCTCTAACCTACACTCACATGCGCGCACTGTGATCCCTTCCACTCTCCCTCCTTCTTTATCTAACTAGCACACACATAGCTCTCCCTTTGTTCCCCCTCTCACACCTTCACTGCGCACACACCCAGCAATGCAGGCAGTAACAGCACCCTCCACTCTCTCTCTCCCTCACCTCACGTAGCCTCCGATTTCTCTCTGTCCCTTCTGCCTTCCCACTAGCGGCACCTGTCCGGTGGCCCTAGTCATCTCCCACACACATATCCTCCGACACGCACACACACCACCATTCCCCCCTCCTTTCTCCCACACGCATCGCGGGCCTCCGTCTCCCTCTCTCTACTTCCCTCTCTAACTTCCCTCTCCTCTCTCTCCAACCCCCTCGCGATCTCTCGCCCTCTCTTTCTCTCTCTTCTTCATGTCCCACTCTCTCTCTCTATCTCTCACACACATGTTAATATGCCTAGCCCACTAGTTGGGCCCAATTGACTAACAAACTGACCCATTAACCTATTAACTGACTCAAATAAATAAAGATGACACATACATGACTCAAATAAAATAAAAATTACGTGGCTAGACTCATAAAAATATGACAAACACAATGGCACATGCCGACGAACAATCTGAGCCTCGAAAAAATGTGGAGGGGTAAGGGATGCCTCCATCAAAATCTCACTAACCCTTCGGGGGCCTCATCAACCTCCTGGATGGCATCCCCAGTTCATGGTAGCGGTAGTTCGATACTTGTATTGGGTTATCGGTGCCATGGGCTCTAGGTCATTACAGTTGGTATCAGAGTGGAGTTGGGGAATTGTATCAGCAATTGAAATCTGCATTGGTCCAAAGCAAGTCTCTTTGAGTCATTCGTTGCTACCTTAGGGTGTCTCTTGCGATACTAATGTGTTTTCTGTTGTCGTGCTTTCTTAGATTCAAGATGCCACCGTGTAGATGAAGAGCCCCAGTTCCTCGGAATGAGGTCAGTGTTTCACTTGCTCCTGCTGTACCGGTTCTTGTCCAGGCTGCACCTGTTCCTATTCCGCCTATGGAGTTACCCGGTAGTCGTGGACGAGCACTGAAAGAATTCCTGCTATTCCATCCACCGACATTCAAGGGTCAATCCGATCCCGAGGCAACGAGGGAGTGGTTGGATGCCACTGAGCCTGTCTTCCAATGCATGGAGTGTGCCGAGGATGAAAGGGTTATGTTGGCCTCTTATCAACTTTAGGGTACTGCACGCACGTGGTGGACATCGGAGTGGGAAGTTGCCTTCCGTTCTCGTCTGCTTCGACAGATCACATGGGCTGAGTTCGTTGCTGCATTCGAATGTGTTTATACTCCATCCTACCTAAAGTTAGCTAAGATGTATCAATTTCTAGAGCTGACACAGGGCGAGATGTCACTCATGCAATATCGAGATAAATTCATTGAGTTAGGCTGGTATGCACCCCATATTTTTACCGATGAGACTGTGAGGACTCAGCAGTTTCTGCGCGGATTGAAAGTAGAATTGAGCCTGCCACTGTTCGCTACCCGTGTCGCTGAGTTGGATTCTACATATCAAGTCGCTGTCGCGCTAGAGTTGGAGTTGGCGAGGACTCGAGGATTTGCTCAGATTGGGATGGTTCTGATGGCCGTGCAGCATCGGCCGCCCCACCAATCATCTATTTCAGGAGTTTCTCCTACTTTTTCTCCGGCCGATAGTGCTTCCTTCTCGCAATCTCAGGGCAGAGGTTTCTGTCATAAGAAAAAGAAGAGGAGGTTTGATTAGCCAATGTTTTCAGATTCGAGTCAGTAGTCTGGTTCTTTTGTTCAGCCGTGTCAAGATTTCGTTACTTTTCAGCCGAGATTGTGTTCCAGGTGTGGTGGCAGTCATCCGGGTGTGTTATGCTCTCTGTCGGTTGTCTGTTATCGTTGCGATCAGTCGGGGCACATTTCCCGTAACTATCCGTTGAGGCAGTAGACGGTGCAGTACTCGCAGACTTCTCAGTCGCAGCAGCCACAGTTCCGTCTTCCTCTGCTGCCTCAATCTCAATCATTTCAACCACCAGTTCCTACACCTTCGCAGTAGTCGTCTGTTGTTAGCCATCCGCCGAGACCCAGAGATACTCACATCACTTGTGCAGAAGCATTTGCGTCTAATCTGATTGAAGGTACTATTTCGATTTATGATCGCACAGCGCGTGTTCTTTTCGATTCAAGTGCGACCCATTCATTTATCTCTGAAGATTTTATTGTGCGTATTGAAAAGCCGGTGAATGAAATTTCTTATGAAATGCTCGTGGAGTTGCCGTCTGGCGATTACATGCCTACTCCTCTGTGCCTGGAAAATTCTCCGGTTATGGTCAGTGGTCGGAAACTGCCAGCGAGGCTTTATGCATTACAGAGAATTTACGCTCGATTATCTTCTTTTGAAAATAAGCAGACACGTGATCGGCCGCATTAAGCCTCTTCTCATCTAAGAGTTCTAACTGGATGAGCAACGCCTCTCGACGTTCATCGAGATTGAGTTCCTTATCGAGTTGTACCCTTAAGGAAGGGATCAAGATCTCATATGGGAGCACCACCTCCATCCCGTAGGTGAGAGCATAGGGGGTTTTCCCTGTGGGAGTGCAGACGGAGGTGCGGTAAGCCCATAGAGCTTCTACTAATCTTTCAGGCCAAACAGATAATTTGTGAGATTCACATGTTTTCTTTATGATTTTGAGAAGGGTTTTATTAGTGGCCTCGGCTTGGACGTTACCTTGAGGATAATGTGGATATGAATGATGCAATGAAATATTGAACTTCTTACATAGGTCCTGGAGCTCTTGAGAAACGAACTGGGGTCCGTTGTCAGTGATGATGCTGCTTGACACTCCGAACCGCAAAATAATGTTCCTCATGATGAAGTGGCACACCGTGGTAGCTTTGATCTCTACGTATGCTTCGACTTTAGCCCACTTGGTGAAGTACTCAGTTGCGGTAAGGATGAAAGATTTCTGTTTGGTCTGAGAATTAGGATCACCGGGCGGGCCAACAACGTCGAAAGCTCACATGGAGAATGCCCAAGGAGCAGAGAGAGGGTGAAGAGATGAAGCAAGAGCATGGATTTTGTCGGCGTGGAGTTGGCACTTAAGACACCTCCGGACATAGATGGAGCAATCTTCCTCTAGAGTGGGCCAATAATAACCCCGCCTAAGGATTTTCTTTGCTAGAGCTTGGCCATTAATATGACCTCCACACTCACTCGAATGGGCCGCTTCGGCCACCTTCCAAGCTTCATCATTGTCTAAGCATCTCATGAGCATTCCATTGATAGCGCGCCTATAGAGTTCTCCAGCAACGATAGTGTACTTTGAGGTGGCTCTTCTAATAGCCTTACGTTGCTCGGCATTTGCCCCTTCTGGGAACGATTCGTCCCTGCAGTACAGCTCGATTTCATGATGCCAAGGTAATTCTTCTTCCTCTAGGATCTCTTCTAATTCTGTTAAAGATACTTCCTTTAAATCTTACTTCTCAGCCCTCGCCTCTACAGCTTTCCTAAGGTTGACGTACCAAGGATCCTGAAGAGAGGGTGCGTCCAGTTTCTGAACGACGATAGTCTCAGTGCTTTGATTGAGAGGGAAAGATAAAGAGGAAGTGAGCGATGCTAGGGCATCGGCAAGAATGTTCTGAGATCGAGGTGTATGGATATAGATCAGTTTGTGAAAATGTCTAGCCAAGAGTGTGACCAAATCCTGATATGGGTTGAGCTTCGGGTCACGGGTGTGGTAAGTGGACAGAACCTGCCACAGAATGAGCTGAGAATCCCCTATAATCTTCAAGTAGTGCGCACCTAGAAGGTAGGCGTGCTTCAATCTGGCTAGGAGAGCCTCATACTCAGTGATGTTGTTAGTAGTAGAAAATCAGAACTGGTAAGTGAAAGGAATCGTCACCCCTTCTGGAGTCAGGAGAACAGTGCCTATCCCTCGGCCTTGAGAATTTAGTGCACTGTCGAAGTGCAGAGACCAAGAGGGATGATGAGTGAGGACAAAGAGATGCTCATCAGGGAAATCATCCTGAATGGAGTCCGTGTAGGGGATAGGAAGATGGGCTAGATGCTCGGCAATGGCATATCCTTTGACTGCCTTCTGAACGATGAACGTGATATCGAACTGAGAGAGGAAGCTCTGCCAGTGAGTTAACCTACTAGAAAAGATAGGCTTTTTTAAGAGATAGTGAATTGGGTCCATTCTAGAGATCAACCTAACTGGGTGGGCTAGAAAGTAGTGTTTGAGCTTCTGAGCTACCCACACTAAGGCGGCACAAGTCTTCTCCATGGCAGTATACTTCTGATTAGTTTAAGTTTGACCAATTTAGGGGTGATCTATTCAACCCCTCCCCTTCTAGCTCACCTTCCGCTAAGTTTGTCACTGGCATGGCCGGTAGTGAAGGTGTAGTGGCAAGCGAGTTGGGAGGAATTATTTTTGAAGGGGTAGGTGAAGAGTGGACAAAAGGGGGCCCTAGAGGTGAAGGGTTAGTGGAGGTTGGTGTGTGGGGGTTTAGGGAAGGACGGAGTAGCAAAGGCCTAGCCGATATAGGATTAGTGTTGATGGAGGTAGGGGGAGTGCTGTTGCAGGACAGATAAGGAGTGGCATAGATGGCAAAGGCTTCGTGGGGGAAGGAATTTGTGGTGTAGGCAAAAAGGAAGAAGGGCCAATAAGAAGAGGCCTTTGCGGCATGGGGTTAGTGGTGGAAGGAGTTTGACTGGCGGGGCGTATGAGAGGCTGGGCAGGTTGTGGACTTGGAGAAGGCTGAGGTGTTCTTAGTAAACGGGGAAACTGATTAGGATTTTGATTTAAGGAGGCAACGGAGGCATTTTATACATGCCATCCCTATCCCCTTTCCATTTCATGGAAGGTGGTGATAGGGTTTACTTGTTGATTTTGTGCAAGGTGCTCTGGCAGTGGATTCTAGACAATCCGCAAGTCCAGTTGCGGTGCTTGGACTGGCTGCTCCTACTGAACTTGTTGTTGAACCTGCTATGGTGCCTGCTGATGAGGTGGTCTTCTTGCCTTGAATGTTGCAAAAAATCATCTCATCTCATCCTAGTCAATGCTGCCCTGATCATTCATATCATATATGTAGTCTTTGAACTAGAAACAATGATCAATATTATGCCTAGGTTGTCGATGGAAGACATAGTACCGAGAGGTATCTACATTAGGAGGCCAGGTCGTCCTTTCCTTTGGTAAGGTGAGCGCATTGGCAGCCATTAGTGCATTGAAGATATTGAGATGGCTCTTGGGTAGTGGAGGATATTGGGCTCTCTTGGGGCCTACAGGTCTTCTCGGCTACTGGGGGCCATAGTTTGCCGGTGGAGGCACCTGGTGGTATTGTTGGGGAAATAGAGGATTCTGTGGCATAGCTTTATTCTGTAGAGGACGAGGAGGAGGCTGGAAGGGCCGAGGAGGGTTATTTTGTTAGTCTGGAGCTTGGTTAAAGAAGGAGAGTTGCTAGAAATTTTGTGGTGGCCTTTGGTTAGGAGGATTGTGGGATTGCACGGGATTGCCAACCATGCCCACCTACTCATTCACGACTACACCCTCAGTAGTGGCACCATTGTTATTCACAACATTACTTTTCCTTGGCACTCTCGGTTTCTATTCAAACATGGTTATGATGGGCGAGTCCTTCATCTGGGTCTGACTGTATCTCGCCCTCTTGTAAAGCTCTTCCATGGTACTTAACTTGTTCATGGCCAAGATATGACGAAACTGAGGAGCAGCATTGGAAACTATCATCTTAACTTGCTCCACTTCCGATAGTGTATCTTTCAAATTTTCAGCCATTGACCTCCATCTTGTAGCAAACTGAATGAAATCTTCCTCGGGCTTCATCCTTTCAGCAACTAAATCCATAACGGACAAAGAGGGACTCACATGATCCCTATACTTTTGTAAAAACTTTCATTGGACAATATCAAAATCACCAACTTCAGCTGGTTCCAGAGAGTAAAACCACTAAAGGGTCTGGCCGTGAAGGCATCTTCTAATAAGGTAAGCCAAAGATGTCTTGTTGTTCTGCTAGAATGATGTTTCATACATGAAATCTTTCAAATGGATGAACGGATTGCACGTTCCATTATAGCGCCAAGGGTTTGGCATTTTTGATGGAAGCAGGTGAAAAATTGGCAGAGTGGGGACAGCAACTTCCGGGGCATCCTACTGGCAATCTTTTGCAAGAGAGTATTGGTAGCAGACTCGGTTAGGGCCGTTTGTTCATTAACGAGAACAAAAGGTCCAAGTTAAGGGAATGCTGATTGATCTTGTCGATGATGACAAGGGTCAAACCTGGGTTTGTTCGTCGACATTGGTTAAATGTCGAGGCAAAGGAAGTTTGTTCATTAACGGGAATGAAAGGTCCAAGTTAAGGAAAATGTTGACCGATCTTGTTGATGATGACAAGGGTCATACCTCAATTTGTTCATCGACATCAGTTAAATGCCGAGGCAAAGGAAGTTTGTTCATTAACGAGGATGAAAGGTCTAATTTAAGGGCATGCTGACCGATCTTGTAAATGATGACAAGGGTCAAACCTAGGTTTGTTCGTCAACATTGGTTAAATGTCGAGGCAAAGGAAGTTTGTTCATTAACGAGGATGAATGGTCCAAGTTAAGGGAAATGTTGACCGATCTTGTCGATGATGACAAGGGTCATATCTGAGTTTGTTCATCGACATTGGTTAAATGTCGAGGCAAAGAATGTTTGTTCATTAATGAGGGCGAAAGGTCCAAGTTAAGGGAATGCTGACCGATCTTGCCGATGATGACAAGGGTCAGACCTGAGTTTGTTCATCGACATTGGTTAAATGTCGAGACGAAGAAAGTTTGTTCATTAACGAGGACGAAAGGTCCAAGTGAAGGGAATGCTGACCGATCTTGCCGATGATGACAAGGGTTAGACCTGAGTTTGCTCATCGACATTGGTTAAATGTCGAGGCAAAGGAAGTTTGTTCATTAACGAGGATGAAAGGTCCAAGTTAAGAGAATGCTAACCGATCTTGCCGATGATGATAGGGGTCATACCTGAGTTTGTTCGTCGACATTGGTTAAGTGTCGAGGTAAAGGAAGTTTGTTCATTAACGAGTACGAAAGGTCCAAGTTAAGGGAATGCTGGCTGATCTTGCCGATGATGACAAGGGTCATACCTGGGTTTGTAGAAAAAGAATCTCCGACGAGACTTGTGGTGATCGTCCTTTTCAGAGTTTCATTATGATGAGGGTGAAGAGGAACTTTAAATTACCACATTACCGACTCAAGCACCCTTTTGAATTTTCGCCGAAGTCAGCCCCCTCTTGCTTTTGCCCATGTGCCCTTTCAGATTTTCACATGACGGGATATCCGATTTTTCCTGCAGTGCCCTTTCAGATTTTTGCCACAGTCGGGTTATAGCCATTTTTACCCTCGTCCTAGTATAGGAATAAGGCTAGCGGGGCACCTCTATTTTAAGCCCCATTTTTTTTAATATACGACGAAGGAATGTTGGTAGGTCAAGACGTGGTGTCCGACCCTTGATGACGGTAGATAGCAATTGGCTGAGGCCCAGGGCCTTGTCCCAATAAAAATTAGTTTATTCGTTGTTAAAGGGGGTAATGCCAGCGCAAAAAAAGAATTTTTGCCAATTCGGACGTAAGGCCCGTAACGACGATATGCAGAAAAATTGGCTAGGACACGAAGTCTTTCACCGGAGAGGGGTTTATTCGTTAGCAAGACGGTAATGCTAACGCAAAGGAAGAGATTTTACGCCGATTCGGGCGTAAGGCCCGTAATGGCAATATTGCATGATAGTCAGCTAGGACACGAAGTCTTGCGCCGAAAAGGGAGTTTATTCATTAGCAAGGAGGTAATGGTAACGTAAAGGATGAATTTTCACCGATTCGGATGTAAGGCCTGTAATGGCGATATTGCATGATAGTCAGCTAGGACACGAAGTCTTGCGCTGAAAAGGGATTTATTCGTTAGCAAGGAGGTAATGCTAATGCAAAGGATGAATTTTCGCTGATTCAGACGTAAGGCCCATCGGGGATTTTGCATGACAGTTGGCTAGGACATGAAGTCTTGCGCCGAAAAGGGGTTTATTCGTTAGCAAGAAAATAATGCTAACGCAAAGGATGTATTTCCACCGATTTGGATGTAAAGATATATAAAAGACACATACACACAAGATTTGTCATCATTAAAACACAACAACCAAAATCAACTAGGGGATCCAACATCGACCTTTTGGACTAGACTGCATATGTGCACCGACCTTAGCGTTCATGCCATGGAATGTGTGTCGACCTTAGTGCTAGTCTTCAGCATGTGCACCGACCTTCTTGTTCAATGCTGTGGGATGTGCATCGACCTTAGTGCAAGTCTTCAGCATGTGCATCGACCTTCTGGACTAGACTGCATATGTGCACCAACCTTAGTGTTCAATGCTATGAAATGTGCGTCGACCTCAGTGCTAGTCTTCTGCATGTGCACCGACCTTAGTTGCATATCTTCAGTATGTGCATCGACCTTCTATGAAAGTCTTTTGCATGCGCATCAACTTGTCTTCTTTAACTATGACTATGCACCGACCTGACTACATGAACAATGGCCGCTGCATCGTCCTTACTACTTGAGCTTCTGTGCAACCTTTTGCCTTAATTTCTTTGTCATTCTTGATTTCTTATACTTTGCTTATAATGTCCTGAAATGTATGAATGTGATAATCAAATGCAGGTCAGACTCATCAATGAGTCATAGTCAGACATCATCAAAACACTAGAATTAAACATGTTACATATATGCCCAATATTCTTCCCCTTTTTGATGATGGCAACTATGAGTCATTACAAGTATTTTTCAAGAGAGATGCAATCATGAATTAGATAACGACTCATCAAAAAGTTCTCCCCCTTTGTCAACATCAAGAAGGAAGGAAATGATGTTGTAGACACGTCAAAATTGATACTATGTTGAGTAAATTTCATGTCACGACGTAATGCCCCAAAGTGGACTTGATTGCTGGCTTAATAAGAAGATTTTTCTTATTTTTTGGGATTTATTTAGAAATGGTGACCATCATCATGTCATTATTTTAAAATGAATGACCGTTCATACGGTTGCTAATTCCTGGTTTTTCGATTTCGGTTTGAATTTAAATCTGAAAGAATTAACGCCCTTTTGAGTAGGTGCTCATTAATGAATGCCAGTTTGAGAAGGCGCTATTTTGTATTTTAAAATATGGAAAGCCTAGGATTTCTATAAATAATCCAGGAAATAGTGACATTTCGAGCGAGCGCTATTTTAATTAAGCGACAGTACCTTGGACGTCATTTCCTTTCTATCTCCGTTTTGTTCCCAACCTTCTCTGCATGGTGTCCCTGTCATTTTTAGATCCTTGTCCTTCTCTGGAAAGAAGATCCACATCTTGGTCCGCTTTCTCTATTTTAATCCTATCAAAGCTAGGATGATTAGCTCTATAAATACCCTCCAATTTTTTCCCCGCGAGAGATTGACGCTGGTTAAAAAGGATAGAGCTTTTCTGTTCAGCAGAAACTTCTTCTTCCCCGAGAGTTCCCTCAGAGTCACGATTTTCAAAGAGCCAAGCAAGAGCCATAGCCCTCCTTCTGCTCTTGTTGTGCCGCTGCCCTGCTACTCCTGCTGCTCCTGCTGGTGATCTTCTACCAAAGCAGTTGCCGTGGTGTTTCTATTGCCATTGAAGCTCTTCTTCTCTCTTTTGCTCACAAGCGTAGAAGAGGCCACTTTCTCATCCCTTTCATCCTTTTAGATTATCACCTTCTGTTTCCTTTTATTAGTTGCATATCATCATCTTCAGTGTATTGGCTAATGTCATTAGCAAATTATTAATTTATTTTCATACATATTCTCCCTCCTTTTGCTCCTATTAGGGGTTTTAAAAACAAACACATAAGGGTAATCATGATAAAAATCCCCTTCATCGGCTGACCGGTTGGAGGAGGAAGTTGGATTCACATCTAACCCGCTTGCAAGGTATTCTTCGTGATCACTTTCTCCCTTTTGATGTAACCCCTCTGGTGATCAGACACCTCTAGTAGCATCTCATGCTCGCAACACCCCGAGGTGTATTTAGCTGGAGTGTTGCACGAAGCATTACTCCTCATTTTTATGTTAGGTTCTTTGCCCACATGTTTCTGAAGTCCTATGCATTTGATGGCATATATACTCCATTGTCCTGAGAACATCCTACTAATTATTAAATCCCGGGTAGTTTAGGCTTCATATATAATTCTCAATTCCAGGTACTTCCTCCACTATAGAACCCTCCTTGGAAATGTGATACTGTCGTCAAAAAGAAGAAGAATGAGGAAAGGATCGTGATGGCCAACAATTATCAGTATCGTCCACCACCAAATTAATCCTAATTAATTGGAGCTGGAGATGCGTTATTCTGTTCCATGGTTATCTTGAATGCAATCAATAAACAGAACACGCTTCACATGATTATCATCAAAATTAAGGACAATGCATATGCTCTAATGCCTATAATGCCTTGAAGATGTAAATTAATATGCATCCATGTCAGTTTATGCTACACAACTCCCTTAACCTCAAATCTGATTTACTCAAGCGTACAGAATAGTTCAACTCGGCTTGGTACACTCTACTGCTGTTTCATCCTTCACCATCAGGTTTAAAAATGTTTTCCTCCCCAAATGGCTTCAACATCCTATGAGCTTCTACCACAGATATACCCCTACGAAGTCCCAATGAAGACTCAATGAGAATTCTCCATTAACTAAAGGTGGACCTTGCATCAACAAAATGCCTACTCGACCTGGAGCAGGATGTAAGGCCATCCCACCAGCTACAAATTGCAATGATTCCAAGCCCTGACGTTTAGCATTGCGTTAACTTCAGGCGAAGGGAGTGGTGATCCTGTTTCAGGCCAAACAAACCAAATAAAAAAAAAAGAAAAGAAAAAGAGAACGCATCTTGACAACATCATCAACCAAAGGATTCCGTGGGAGGAAAGCTTGTGCAGTTTCATCGTTTGATACTCGACACAGCCCTGTCACAGAATTTCATGCACGTGCAGCAATCCTGATACCTAGGTCGGCCTCTGCTTTTATGGGATTAACTGGATTCCGAAGTCCTTCAACGGGAAGAAAAAAATAAGAAGATTGCAAAGATATTTGATGCAGCTTCCAGTACGTGATAGGCAGCAGTTGTAGTAGGGGAAAAATGGTTGAATTAATTAGATAACTACTAGTTTGGTGCTGATGTTCATGACGGGGAATATTGTTCCCCAATTATCTTTCAAGGGCATTTCATAAGGCTCCAATGGATGGCGGCTTTCTTCTAATTAAATGAAGACTACTTAAGAGCCCCATAATGTTTATCGATTACACCCGAGCAATGATCTTGGGTTGTAAATTTTCCTTACTGAATTGTGATGGCAAACCTTATGTTACCAGGATCAATTACTTCAGCATCCTGTGCATAAATGAAACATATCATCATCGTCGTCGTCGTCGTCGTCGGAACCTTATGCCAATTATTTGGTGTCGGCTACGAAATACAGTGGCCATTTACTTGCATGGGTGGCAAAATTGGTGCAGACAGGTAAATGGGTAACGACAAAAGATCCGGTGATAGAAGCTAGGACGGTCGAACTATCTCTGCCCCTTCCTCCCCCGCTTCATTGCAAAAATTAAGAGAGAATAGCGCCAACTGCACTAACCCCCACCCACCACTGACATGGACAAGTCTTGTACGCTGTTCGCTCCGTGGACTTTCTGTGTTTTTGGAAGATGACCACCAGCGTTGGACTTCTCCTGTGGAGTTGGAAAACGAAGGATGGACGGACGTAATAATTGTACTAAACCTTTTATTCATCACTTTCATAGAGAGGAACCCGGGAGCGAACATAGATGGACCAGTCAAGTAAACGGAGACACCTGTAAAAGTTTGTGTCAAATCTTTCATAAATGGAAGAAAGAGATAGAACAACCAACGGGCAAATTTACGGCTCTATTTAAATAGAAAGCCCTGCATATCCCTCGCCTAGATGTTGCCTCAGCCATCACTACACTAATCGGAGGGACCCGCGACGAGAACCTCTGGCGAGAGCTGGTCCTTCATCCACCCACCTCTCTAGCTGATTTGGTAACCCTAGCCATGCGCCATGCAGAGTGCGAGGAAGTCCTTAGCCCCTGTCGCGGCCCAACGTGCTCGGGGCGAGAGGGAGACAGGAAGCGATCCTCTGAGCAAGGCTCAGGCCAGGCAAAAAGGCGAAACCAAGACGGAGACCGCAGGGAGCCCCCTCGAAAATTTGAGCAGTACACGCCCCTATCCGCCGCCGTCTACAAGATATATGAAGACATCAAAGGCTCGAGCCTTCTCCGCCAACCCGAGCCTATGAAGACCGACCTAAAGCACCACAGCCAGTGC
Organism: Amorphophallus titanum; assembly: GCA_024336825.1. Taxonomy (NCBI): domain Eukaryota; kingdom Viridiplantae; phylum Streptophyta; class Magnoliopsida; order Alismatales; family Araceae; genus Amorphophallus; species Amorphophallus titanum. The sequence goes on along the minus strand of JANBPO010002057.1, from coordinate 15,159,123 downwards.
AAGCACTGCCAGTTCCCCAATGACCACGAACACCATACTGGAGATTGTCATCAGCTCAAGGATGAGATCGAGTGTCTTGTCTACCAGGGGACCTATCCCGATACGTGTCCAAGCAGAAGGAGGATTGCGGCATCCCTCCAGAAGAAATTGACAATCAACCGCGACAATCAACCGCGCGGAGTCCATATCAATGTCATTTCCGACAGCGCGGCATCAGGAGGAGATAGTAGCCGAGGAAGGAAGCATCATGCTGAATGGACGAACAGGGCCTCCGAGCCCCCCAAAGCCCCTTCGGTGAGTGAGCAGCATGCCTTGGTGTTCTCTGACCAAGACCTGGAAGGGGTAACTATTCCGCACGATGACGCTCTTGTAATATCAGCTACGATAAACCATTGTAACATAGATAGGATACTAGTTGACAATGGTAGTACCCCTGATGTACTCTCGTACGAGTGTTTTCTTAAGATGGGCGAGAACCCATCCAAGCTCCACCGGATTCGAACCCCCCTCTATGGGTTCAACGGCTAGGCAACCTATCCCGAGGGAGCCCTAAGCCTACCGATCACTCTCGGTACCCCTCCTAAGGCCGTCACAATTGTGGTTAACTTTATAGTGATTAAGGGGATGTCGGCCTATAATGCCATCTTCGGTCAAGATATCCTCAGCCGAACGAAGGCCGTGCCCTCCACCTATCACCAAAAATTGATGTTTCCCACTAAATACGACATCGGGGAAATCCTGGATAACCAGGCAATAGCTAGAGGGTGCTATGTATTCTCGGTCGATGCCATAAGGCCAGAAGGGAAAAAGATAGAGGCCAAGGGAGCCGAGGATGAACCGACAGCATCAGGGCCTGGAGGCGAATTGCTGTCCGTCTTCCTCAAAGATGACCCGGCTCTCGAAGTCAAAATCAGAGCTAATTTACCACCTAACGTACGAGAGCAATAGAAAGATTTTCTTTCAGAGTACATCCAAGTCTTCACATGGTCTGATGAGCATCTTCCCGGGATCCCTGGGGAGATGGTAGTGCACAAGCTCAACCTTGACCTGTCGATGAAGCCCGTCCAGCAGCGCAGAAGAAAGCATGCCCTAGAGAAGCCGGCAATCATTAAAGAGCAGATTATTAAGGGAAGAAAAACTAGCCTATTTTAACCAGTCCTTTACCCAACGTGGCTTGCTAATGTCGTCTTAGTACCAAAACTTCGGGCAAATGGCGAATGTGTGTGTACTTCACCGATCTCATTAAGGCCACTTTGAAAGATTGTTACCCACTGCCGAGCATCGAGCAACTAGTCGACCAATTTCAATGAAGACAGCCTTCATCACCGACTTTGGCGTATACTACTACACCCAAATGCCTTTTCTGGCTAAAGAACACCAGAGCAACGTACCAGAGGCTGATCAACCACATTTTCGAAGGACAAATCAGTCAAAACACAGAATCCTGCATCGACGATGTAGAAACCCGATAATTAAAAATGTGAAATAAAATTTTTTATTTTTAATTGAATTATTCCCTCCACTCTCTCCTCCCACAAGCCCTAGACCACCCCAAATAGGGAAGCCATCATCCCTCTCCCTCTCCATCCAACTCCCAAATTCATAGCCCCCTCTCTCACCCACTACTAGACCACCTTCCTACCCCTATCCTCCCCCTCCCTCACTTTGGTTTGCCCTCTCCTAGACCCCCTAACAGCCAAGGGTTGTCTTCACACCCATCCACCCTCTTTTCCCTCCCATTTACGTCATTTCCCACCTCCCATCTTCAACCTACACTTCCCAATTTGTAGGTACTAGAGTACCAGTAACTTGCAGAGCCTACCACAACTTCATCCTGGGGCACCTTGGTGTTCAAGAGGCATCGTAAAAAGTGTCTTCAAGTCCTCTACGCAACGGTGGTGGTCTCACCATAGTCCGAACTCGTGGTTGCCCGAAGGAGCCTTCACCGCCGGACTGCACGTTCCCTCCCAAGCAGACAACCAGAGAGGTCTTGCAAAGGTTCTCATGGTCAGATCTCTGGGATTCTTGGAGTGCCACTTTGCTGAGATCTTATACGTCAAGTTGCCTTTCAGTACCATGAAGCGGAACTCCGTTCGGCATTTAGAGCTATGAGTACCCATTTTTCTCCCCCGGGTGCGCCGGACTATTCCCTCAGGAAATAACTTGACACCGAATCACTGTTTGGACCCCCGTCACCTTCTATGACCACCTCCGGCATCGCCGTAGGTCTCCATTCGAAGAGGATTCACCCACAAATCCAACAACTCTGCCCACGCCTGAATCTGAGCTCGGGAGCATCCGTGGTAGCCTCATCTTCCTACTGCAGTGGTGCAAAAGCGACCAGAATAAGAAGACAGAGACCCCTCTCACGACCCCGCCCCTACCACCACTGACAACTAGAGCTCCTCCTAAAAATCAGACGTCCTCCTGGGCCAATCAAGGAGGTTTTGCCTCTAGTTTCGTTGACAACGGAGTCTGGGAGTGGTCGCAGTGGCACCAACATCAACCGCCTATCCCCTATTCCTAAGAGTGGATAGCACCGGCAAGCTTCCTCCAATTAGTTTCTTAATTCCATTCTCCCCTCCCCGCCTGGCCGACTTACAGCCCCTCCTTGTGGGAAGTAGTATTTGGATGTAATTTTGGCTTTCCCACCCCTTGTTCAACCCCCTTACATGGGGAGTAGTGGTGTAATTCTTTAAATCAGGTTGAAGCTTTATCGGCATAGCGTGCGAGGAACCCACGCTTGCCCGCTCGCCCGCATCTCCGAACGGGATCGGTTTCTACAAACCGGTCAAGTAAGCACTCTACCCTTCCTCACATTTAGTGTATTTTTCTTTCAATATTATCTCATAGCTCCACTGGCCCAAGAGAGTGAGTGCCGGGTCTACAAGTTTCGTTGCTTCGAGTGACCGTCATGGAAGAGAGTGTGACCCATGCCCTCAGCACCCAGTCGGCCCCATTGAATAGGACCTCCACACCCTTGGGAAGAACCTTGGTCTTGCTGGCCCTCTACCAGCAAGGGCCCTGCCCACCACCTCCTCAACTTGGCATCGCCGAGTTACCCCGGGTTTTGGGTGGGCGTCAGGTGAGTGGTCGCCGATATCGGTCCGTCTCTCTTGCCAATTGTGCATGCTTGCTAGATCTAAGGGAACATTGGTTAGTTGATGCATCCCATAGGTCTTAGCATACCTATTGGGGTCCCATCATCATAGTGGTATATCAAAAGACATTGCGAGACGTTCCAGTTACACCGGTTCAAAACACGGCCTTTCTAGCATCGAGGAAACCTTCGGGTTCGTCCTTCGCCACATATCACTTGGTGTTTGGGTTTTCACTACAATCCATAGGTTGTTTCACATCATTATATGACTTTTGAAGAGTCTATTGTTCTTGCATGCATTAAAACTGTTACTTGTGATGCATTTTGGAAATGAAGTGGCAAGCTATCTCTGGTCCAAATAAGACATGATAGTTAAATGCACTGAGTAACTGGGGCACTTGCATCTGACAAATGTGACTCCTCATGTAAAAAGGTGTCAGTTGAACTTGATTGACAATGCAACTATTTTGCAAACAAGAGGTGCATGCATGGATACCATATCACTATCCCAGCTTGTTTGACTTCAATACTAGTGGTAGTTGATCCTGAATGGTCATTGGATTTCATGACAAGACTGAATAGGGACTCTCCTAAACTTTGGTCCACCAATGTGCATCAGCTTCTGTAATCTTCAGTGGACACCCTCCTGTTAGTCACTTGGCTTCTAATACTTCTCATGTTCTTGATTTTAATTCTTTAAGTCATGTTTTACTTCCATGCAATGCCTTTTGTGCTGGGAGATATCTACATATGAAGTTTGCTAAGTCATATGCTCAGGTTTGTCTTAGACTTGAATCACTCCTCTGAAATCTTTCCCACATACCTTGTTCACCCATCCTTCTACGCACTTCCCTAGTGTGTTGATGATGTCAAAGGGGGAGAAGTTGTTGATGAGTCATAATCTACTAGAGTCTCTCAGTCTGCATATCTGTCTAATGAATCATTGATCTTCCCTGGGTGATTGGTCCATTTTCATTGCATGTCTTTGGACGATTATGCTTCATGATATTTATAACAATACCTGTTGCATGATCAAACTTTACTGTCTGGATTCCATATCTAACTGTGAATGCAATGACTCATATTTGTCATCATCAAAAAAGGAGAGAATGTTGTGTAAATTATATTTTTATGATGTATTACTATAAGTCATTGGCCAATTGATTTAAGAAATCTAAAACATCCTTTTTTTTGATTAGATATGAAGAACTTCATAGATCCTCAAAGCTGCGTCGACCCCGCCTATAGGCAGCGTCATAGTTAAAGCATTCTTCATTGCAGCGTCGACCTTACCCTTCATTGCATCGACTCCAGATAGTCTTTGCAGAAGTCGACTCCAGCACCTCAAAACGTTGACTCCAAACGGCGTCCAAAAGCTCTCTTCAGAACACTTCAAGAGTGTGTCGACGCAGGCCTCCCATGGTGTCAATGCAGGCCGTGCTCTAGCCTTTGACAATCAAACAGTTTTCCTATCACGCCGACCTCACTCTCTCAGGGCGTCGACCTGAGGCTCTCCCAGAAATCGTTGTAAATGCATCTTTTGAAGGATACATCGGTGCATCCTCTTGGTTGCATCGACATCATGAAGGCCTGGCTCACAAACTACCCAGGCAGAAGGTTAATGCGTCAACCCCATCGTTGCGCCACATCGACTCCAGCCTCACCCTGATGCCTAGCAGCTCACAAAACTGGAAGCAGCATCGACGGAGGGCACTAAGTGCATCGACGCACATGAGGTTCCGACTGAATAAAATAAGCTTTGTCAATTCCACAACGTATTCGGCGATCAAAGTTGGAAGCCTCCAAAAACACACTTTTTGAGGTCTGAAAAGGTCTTACGACACAGATCCCACCTTTTCTGTGATAAGGAAGTCAGAACCCCCTTTGAAGAAAGATTTATCAGCAGCCACAACTGGGAAAAGTCTCCTTTCATGCTGCTCTGCTTTTTTGACATTAACCAATCAAAATCTAGTCTCTAAAAAGGAACCTGGGATAGAGGACTGCCCTCTACTGTCCTGGACCAATGAGGAGGCGATCTGGAAAAGCTCAATGACCAAGAAGCACCATTTTCTTTCCACCAATCAAATGGAAAGATTTGGGAGGGAGATTTTCTGCTCCCTACTGTGGGTGTAGAAATGTGGAACGTGACGTCCCAAGTCACATGAATTAGCATATGTGCATAAGTGATGACATAATGTGCCAATCAAGTGAATATCATCAACATGTGACTATGTAAACATGGTAGCATGATCATACTTCACTATATTCAGGTCCACCAGGTATGTCCTATCCTGTTCTGCTCATTCTTCATCTTTGTTCATTTCTTTTTTCGGCACATATGCATGTCTTCTGAGTGACCATTGGGTGCCCATATTTCTTCTACAGATTTTTCGGATTCTAAAACAACCTTGGAATACCGGAAGTTAATCTCCAAGGCACAGAAGCCTAGTTATTTTGAAACCCTGGCCGCAGCTCCGACCACTATGCCGTTGCCCTCCCGAGGGTCTCGGAAACGTGATAGATCTCGAGTGAAGGAGGCTGTTTCTCAGGCTAAGAAGGCTCGAGTAGAGATTTCTAAGCAGGAGGCACAGGCGGCGACATAACCTAGTGCTCAATTACCTGTGGTTCCCTCCTTTGAGGAGTTTGAGACGGCGCAAGAGTAGCCGTCTTCTTCAATAGGTATAGTTCTTTTGATCCGCTCCATTTAGACATGGACCAGCCCTTTGTTAATTTATCCTTTTCATTTAGACCCAGCGGCCCCTTCTGCTCTGACCGTAGAAGAAGTTGCAACTGCCAGTGGCCCCGAGGGGGTTGAAGGTACTGAAGTACCCATAATTCCGGTCGAGAGTGATCTCCCTTCACCGAGACCCAGCCATGAAGGTACTGTCATTGCTCATAAGACTTTAGGGATAGATGTTCATTCTTCTTCCTTTATCAACCCTGCCTTTATTAGTCAGATATCATCCCTTCGGAGCCTACTGTAGCTCCTTCTCTTGAGCCCTCAACTCTAGTTGTGCTGTCCACCTGGCGGTCTTCAGAGAGGTTGGCTGCCCTAGCTGCGAAGAAGGTTTCTTTGGAGGCAACTCATGACTTCTCGGTGTGCCCTGGAGTCATAACTGCTGAGTTGTCTGAGAGTCCTCCTTTTGAAGAGCTTGTCGACTATGAGCCCTCTAGTGACGAGGAAGAGCAAGGTTTAGAGTCGGGAGCCAGCACCCCGTCTCTCTCTTATGGGAGTGACCTCCCTGTGTTCAGCCCACCCCGCCTGACATTAGGACCATTAAGTGTGCCCAGCTTCCTTATAGAGGAAGGGGGAATCACCTCAAGCCTTGCAGAACCAGCCTTGGAGGTCTCAGGGGCTAGTGAGTTGGGACTCGTGCCATCTGAGGCTGTTTTCTTTTGTGCATAACTTTCTTCACATCTGCCACCATTTGTAGCAGGAGCTTTGACATGTTTTTATTTCCACCCCTTTCGTGCTTGATCTTTTTACAGGGGCCTGCACTCTCAGTGGGGCTGACATTGCCAGCAGTGGACACCATGGCTACTTTCTTTCCCTTTTAGGCAAGGCCATAGCTTTTACCCCTATTATAGGTATAGCTCCCGTGTTGAGACCGATTGCCCTAAAATTCCCAGGTGGGTCTATTTCAATTTCGAGCTTCGGTCAACCTTCTGCAGAGCAACTTCAGCTTCAGTCTGTGGAAGCCAGATCAGAACTTACGGCTGTTGCTTCTGTCAAGATGTTGACCGGTGCGGGGCTCAAAGAGGCGACCGGCGATACTTCTATCTTAGCGATCAAGGTCAGCACCGAACTAGAATAGGCAGCCCGGCTGGGACAGCACAATGAAATCTCCTCGAAGGGTGGAGACTTTGAAGGAGAAATAGTTGGTGAAACAATTGCTCTAGCGCTTACGGCTGGTACCGAGCTGGAAAAGGTGATATAGCTGGAGCAACATGTGGAACTCACATTTGAAGATGTGAGCCTTGAAGTTCAAGACTCTGCTGTTGAGGTGCTATGGACGGATTCAGAGGGGGGGTGAATGAATCCCCTTCGAAAATTCTGGCCAATTTAAAAAATTAAGGTACAAACAGTAAGCTATGCGGATTTAAAGACTGATTAGTTTAACTAAATGTGAGCTATAATGAAATATGGACAAAACAGATGATGGCTGACTCTGGGCTATGATACCGGTAAACACTGCTTGAAGCTCTGTAGTCTGAACATAGTGAAAAGAAAGAAAGAAAGAAAAATCATAAGTTTTGTAAGAGCGCATAATGATATAATGAACTGAATTTGAGTTTGAACTTACCCGTGCAGCGAGGTCGCGCTCCACCTCCTCCGTCTGAGCAACTGCTCCTGCAAGCTGCTCCTCCAGTGCAGTGGCCTCCGTACTTGGCCCCCTCGAGCTGGAAGCCCCTCCTGCACCTCCTGCTGTCACTCCCTGTTGGGCACGCTACATTCATGAAGATTGTCAGTGGCTAATCATCAATAATTCAGACACAAAAAAAAAATCATTTGCATATAGATAGATTGCACTCACCAGGATCTTAAGATCAGCTCGTGTGGCTGCCAGCTGGGCCTCCAAGCTGTGGAGATGAACTTGCATGTCCATCGCCACTACATCCCGTGCATCCTGCATTCATCACATATTAGTTGTATGGTAAACATATATCATTTAGAAAAACAAGGAAAAAAAGTGCATTCATTCATACCCCTATGACCCTCATCTGGGGTCGGCCGGCGTAAACCTCCCAATAGCGTCGGAGGTACTCAGAGTTGTTCGTCACATGTGAAGTCACCCGTGTGCCGCCTCGCTGCCAGTCGGCGTACTGGTCTGTGAATCGGATCCTCCAATCGGTTGTCTTTGTGCGCCCGCGGGTCTTCCTGCCAATACCACGGGGCTCTCCAACCTCGAACCACTCCTGATGTAGGCTGAGGGTCCTCATCGCCAGCCTGAGATGTAACGACTCGATTTTGTTCAGGCAATGAATCCAAAGCTCATGCCCAAAGCAAGGCCGGCCCGCCACAACCCAAGGCTGGCCCTCATCCGGCATCCCCTCGTAGGGCCTCCAAACCATTTGCATGCATTCATATTCATAAGCATATAAGCATATTTCATGAAGCAGGATATAAGATAAAATACATCATGTCTAAAATTGCATACCAGTGAGGCCGGGTAGTCACGAAACTCTCGTTGGAGAATGTGCAGCTCATAGGAGAGAGGCGCTCCAGTCATGAGGGGTAACCACCGTTGTGCCAAAGGGAACGACCCCTCATCTCCAGGTCGGGGATCGGTGCGGCCCATCGGCATGTATAAGTGGCTCCATACCTGCATTCGTCAATTGCATTAGTAAACATTCATATGCATAATCATATTCATAAGCATTTAAATAAACAAAAAGATATGCATACCTGAAGAAATGGTGAAAAGCCACTGACGGTAGTCTCTCGACCTGTCCCCGTGGACAGATCGGCCAACAGGTGCGCCAGCAGGGCGGCTCCCTACGCATACCGCCCAACACTCTCTAAGTCCTCGAGAATGCCCAAAAATTTATAGTTGATAATGTCTCCCTTGGTACCCAGCATCAGCCTCCCGAGCATCAAAAATAGAAACCTCCTCAAATCTTGGTCCACTCGCTCTCTCTGAGCCGGGTCTTGGTAGTAGGCAGCCCAGGCCTTCCTAATCAATCGCTGCACGAACTACTCCATGGGCTCCCCCGGTCTCTGTCTAGAATCCCCCAATCCCATGGCAATGGTCAGGTCTGTGTGGAAGATGGTCCTACACTCCTTCGTGGTCTCAGCTATCGTCTCTAGCCCTAGCAGTCTACGGGCCAGCTCCTGGTAGTCAGGGAGAGTCACCCCACTCACGGCCTCCCCGTCCACCCTCAACCCAGTAATCCGGGCAACATCCTCCAAACTCGGTACCATGTGACCCCAAGGCATCAGGAATGCTCGGCTGGTCCTATCCCATCTCTCTCTAAGGACCTGGATCAAGGGTAGGTCGGGGCGAACAGGCTCTATACTCATAAAAGGATCGAATCCCATAGCCTCTACTCTAGCCCTCTGAAAATCTGGGAGTCCATGGTAAGCTGCAATGACTTGGACCCATGACTGCATCAAGCTCGGATGCCTATGAAAACCATGCTCGGGAGTCCACGCAACGCTCAATGAAAATCACGTGGATTCGAATTCAATCATTTGTACGTGATCTGAGGTCACCTGACACTCATTCTAGAAGACTCCTGGAGGAGAATATTCATCTCTAAGTTGGACCAATGGATTAATTTACTTGGAGGATCAGATTAATCAGAA